>PVJD01013055.1:0-36276 GCA_004026545.1 Mormoops blainvillei | reverse complement strand
TAGTAATGCCTAATGTATTATTATAGGTTTTTTAGGATAGAAATATATTTCTTTTCTTTAACTTCCTGAAGTTAGTATTGAGTAAAACTTTGATATTAATAAAGCCAATTTCTTTTTTTGCATTTACCTTATATACAAATATAAAATGTATATGCTAATTGTAAACTTTTCCAACAGTTTTATTGAGGTATAACTGAAAAACAAAGAACTGGATATATTTAACACATAATTTGATGACTTTGGACATATGCAAACAGTTGTAATAACAGCATCACAATGAGAGAAGAAGCATATCCAATACCAACCAGAATTTCCTTCTGTCTCGGTTTTTGTTTTGTTTTGCTTTGTTTTTGTACGGTAATAGCACTTAACATGAGATCTACTCTTTAATAAAATTTGAAGTACGTAATACTGTATTATCATCTGTGGGCACAATGCTGCACTGCAAATCTCTAGAATTTATCCTCTAGCACGACGAAAAATGTGTATCGTTTGAATTACAACTTTCCAATTCCCCCACCCCACCGATCCTGGCAACCACTATTGTATTCTCTACTTCTATGAGCTTGATTGCTTTAGATAAGATGAGTAACAAAGAACTTGATAGCTGTTTCTCCATAGAAAATATAAAATGGCCAACAGAAATATAAAAGGATGCGCTACCTCAATATTTTAAGTAAATTTTTAATCAAAACATTCACAAAAGCTGAGAACTTAAGTGTATAGGCTGCTAAATTATTATGAAGTGATTATACTTCTATAGCCAATAAAGAGATTAAAAAATGCAGTATTCCCAGTATCCAAGAAAGTACCTTTGTTTCTGGTTTCAGTAATTTTCCTTGTGTATCTTTGAATATGTTCCTGCATACACACTTGAAGGCCCTTCGCCCACTCCTCTACCCTTGCCTAATGAGCACTGCCTTCTTGTGCTCATGCCTCTGTATAATCCCATCCTATGGAGTGTGAGTGAGGCCTGTGACTTGCTTCTAACCGAGAAAATAGAGTAAAAGGTCATGATTTGTCACTGTGCTTAAGTTATGTTATATATGACTTCATCTTGCAGTGAATTGGCTCTGGAGACTCTTAATCTTGTCTTGGTGAAGGAAGTGACTACAGCGGGAAAATCTGGGTGGCCAGAAGTTGAGGGCAGCCTCTAGAAACTGCAGGAAGGCTGGCAGGGCTGTCCCACCTGTGTCCTGTGGGCCACATGCAGCCCAGGATGGCTATGAATGCAGCTCAACACAAAAGTGTAAACTTACTTAAAACTTTTTTTTACTCATCAGTTTTTGTTAGTGCTTGTGTATTTAATGTGTGACCCAAGACGAGTCTTCTTCCAGCGTGGCCTGGAGATACCAAAAGATTGGACACCCCTGTTAGGGCTTGAGAGCAGGATTCAGCTGACAGCCGGAGAGAAGTCAGGCATCACATTCTTACAAGAAGCCACAAAGAAATACATTTTATCAACAATGCAGATAGGTTTGAAAGCAGATTCTTCCCCAGCCTAGCCTCCAGATGACAGTGCCCCTGAGGAGAACCTTGACTGTTTATGACACCCTCAGCTGAGTTGCAGTTTCAAGCAAATGACAGGTGCAGATGAGAAGCACCTATTTAATTGGCTATCTTCCTTAATTTCCCTCCCATTTTATTTATTACTAAATTATACCAAATAACAAATTACACTTTTTATTTCCAAATTTTTAAGTTTGAAATTATGCAGACAAATTTATCTATAATTCAATTCACAGTTTTAATAGTTTTCCAAGTTATTTTGGGTGAACGCTACTTGGAAAATACTGTTTATAAAACAAGTTTTATTTTGCTACTAGTTTATATAGAGTGTTCTCAGAGAGCTGTAAACGAGATCAATATTCATTATGCAAATGAACAGAACCAGACAAAATTAAATGGGTTCAGCTTTGTGGCATCATTTCAGGGATCTAATTTGGGGTCTTCGGGCCTCTAGGCTAAGAGAGCTATGGGAAGTCATATTATGTTGTTCATGATAAATAATAACACATTTTAAGTAGAAACTTCACTGAAAGGGGGACAACCTAAAAGGAGGCAGGGCTACAGGGTGATGGCACCAGGAGCCGACGACTCCCTCATATATTGCTCTGTGCCTGGGGGTAGTTTTAATGTTTCGTTCTTCTTTATTTGGTTCTGTGATCAACTCTCGGCCTCCAGTTTTTAGGAACCAACCATCTATTTTTACTGGTTTCTTCCTGGTAAACTGGAAGATATATATTCTCATCTATTTAACTTTTTGAGAAGTGGGTCAGAGTTAAACAAGGAAAACTTCCTATTGTATTTAGCACAAAGCTAAATTTAGATGATATTTTTGGCTTTGCCACCAAAAAAAAATTATATATATTTGAGTAGAGAACTTTATCTTTTAGGGTCTTGATAGCCTCTTTGATTAAAATAGTAATAATAATAATTAATAATAATGCTATAGGTGGAATGTTATGTGCAAAAGGGTAAAACTAGGTAAAAATGTTATGAAATCTGGTTTTCTTCAAATCAATTTATGATTATTTTTACTATGATGTTAAAGTGCATTTGTGCATTTATCTAAGTTTCAAAAAATATGTGCATGATTCCATACTCTTTTTTATGCAACAAAATAACGTCCAAAAGGATCTGCAAGATAATTGGCAGCTGTATTGAAAAACACATATGGCACTCTTTCGGTGAGTAAAATAAGTTAATCAAATGATAAGCATTTCTGTTTTAGGACGATATGTGGGAACGCTATATATTCTATTTCTCATTCAACAATGTTGAACCATGAAGAGTGACATTGACTCCCACCCAATGGAAACATGTGAGGATAAATTGTAACATTATGACACTAGATGCGGTTCAACAAAACACAGTTTTCGCAATGAGGAGCCGCTCTTGGCCAAATTCAGAAAAAGAGGCAAAATGGTAATTTCAACAAACTATTTTTCTCATTGAAGAAACAAATGAATGGATACAAACAATAATAAATTCAAAGTTATTTTATGTTTAAAAAAATGCTTTATGTATGTTATATAATTTGAGTTTCTGCCATTCAGTCAATGAGAGGTGGATGGTCATCATCATTTTGCCATATATAAAATGCATCTGCAGTTCTCAGGTGGTAATTTTGCCTCTATTTTTGTACTATCACCAAGAAAACAGGGGATCTCCTATAGCTACTCTAAGTCAGTCCAACTCTTTAAAGAGAGCTGTAATTAGCTTGATGAGGAGGTCTAAACACCGAGCCATCCCTTCTTTGCAGGATTAGATGCAAAAGAAGCAGTTATTTCCTTAATGCTTTGTGCTAATCTCAAGGAAGTGTTTTCAAACAGGAGGAAAATGTTCATCATTTTTCTTGAAAGCTATTTTAAAAGTATTATCAAAGTAATCACAATTTGAAAATAATCAAAGAACTAGCAAACGCTCAAGGCTAGCATTTCATCGTGGTGCTTAGAGAATTTCCGATGCTTTTCACACTTTCTACCATTCGCTTCGTGTGCCTAATTCCCTCAGATCCCACTGGAAAAACCTCCCTTTTGCTGCTGGTTGTTGAGACCTTGAGATAAAACTAAGTCAGCTTCTGGCATAAGCCACTGGCAGCTTACTGAGAAAGCCTGCATCCGTCAGGCAAAGCCTGGTCTCGCTTCCCCAGACCTTGCTCCTAGTATTATTTTAACAAATAGGCATTTTCACTCTGCCGTGCCTTATTGGACATCTTCAGCAGTGTTCATGCGCGTGCGAACCCATGTGTCACAGCCATAAGGCAGCAGCATCATTTTAATGAGACATTTCCCCCAAGCCTTAATGACTATTTTCAGGGATCTTTTATAAGGATTATAAGGGCGGTTTTTTGAAGATGGTATCAGAGAAAATGCAGTTATTATAAATTGGGGTAGATACTGATGGGACATTAGGAAGACTATTTTATTTCCCTGGGATAAATAAACAGAAACCAGGGACAATGAAAGCTGAAAACCTTCAATAATAAAAGAGACAACATTCGTTTCAGAGTGAGCCTGAAGGCAGGGCTTACATCAAATGGTCTCTTCAAATTTTAATCCAAGGGGATAGAGTTCACTTCAGGTATTAATTCTCAGCCTTTAGGCAAAGAAATAGTCCCAAAGAAGAATATAATTGGAGAACTGTTGATTTAATAAACTGGAAAGTCACATTCACTGCTTTTACAGAGTGTATAATCCTGTTGTCAAATGCATCCCCCAAATTTAACCTATTCCAGATGTTCAAAATATATTAATTGAATAATGCTATAAGGAATCAACTATTGCCTTTTATTTTATGGTCAAGGTAGCTCAAGTCTAAAAAGATAAATGATTCATCCAAGGCCCCAAAGAAAATCCTGAAGCTCACTCCTATTTAAAAGGGAAAAAAAAATCAGTGTGGGAAATAATAAATTCATTCTATATTAATGTATATTTGTGAGCTGTTTGAATGTATGTTCTCATGTGTTATTGTTATAATAAGAAAAAATACAGATATTTACTTTGGGGGGGAAAAGTCATGCTGGCGCAGCACGGTGCAAGGGGCTGAGGATCGACCAGCCAGTCTGCAAGTCAGACCTCCTGAAATTCAGCCCTGGCTCCTAGAGACCAACCCCTCCTCCTGCACTCTTTGCTCAGAGACTTTCTCATGCGACGATGCAGCAAAACCTGGTATCAGCAGATTCCCCCCGAATCCTCCTTTATTGAGACCCAGCATGTCATTAGTCCATCAAGTTGGTTGCTCACCTTCACTGATTAAGGTTTCTTTTTCTTTATTTGCAGTTCTTCGGAAAGCTTTCGCTTAAACACCGGTTTGCTGTATGTGAAGTGCATGTATTTTTGAACTTGAGAGTTAATCATCACCCAATTATCATCTTAGGCATCACTTGAGAACTTTGTTTTTCTTGTTTTTCATGCACCTGATGTATCAAGAAAAACAGGTTTGTGTAAGGGAATCAAGTATGTTGTCATATATTTATTGAGAAAATTAAGAATATTATCCAAATGGCCTTAAGAGATGGATACAAAGCAGGCAGATACTAAACAGATGAAGAAAATAAATGAATCTTTAGACCATTTGAGTCTTTCAGTTTCAGGATGAAAAAGACTCTAAATGTCATCTCATCCTTCTGTCACGTCCCCAGTCACTTGGTCACTTACTTATGCTTGAAAATGCCAATTTCCAGTCTCCACCATCCACTCTAGGCTTCCCTCACTGTTGATCAGCTTTTCAATTGGTCCCACTGTGTTATGTGGCAAGATGGCCCAGGCACTTATCCCTGGTATATCTGTGATGTTCATTGTTTTCCTCTTTAAAGTTAAGTTTTGCAAGTGCTCATTCCCTTTCATTACTGGGCACAGAAGCACAGGGTGCCACCGTGAACCTCCTAGATTCAAGATACTCCTCTTGTCACGAACCTAGCTCATTGTGGTAATCAGGGTCTACTACTGCCATCAGTAGAGTAATTATTTTATATGCCTATTCCCCTAGCATAAAAACCACAAAGTTACTATAAAGAAGTTATAGCTTAAAACTCAACAGAACTCTTAGTGTCCCTAAGAGAAATATTCTTTCTCCCAAGACCCATGACCACTACCTTGGCACAACCTAAAATTAGGGGGTGCAGAAAACACCAATTCCACAAGCAGCTAAGTTGATATCAACCAGTCCAACTTCCCTTATTTACTAGCCCACAGCATACTAGCTATGATGGACACCATTGATCCATCTAACAGATTGTATTCTGGTGGCCAGTGTTTCAGTCCCTGGGAGACTGTTCCCAAACTCTCGTTAGCTGAACCTTATCAATACAGCCTACTGTCTGGATGATGGAGTTTATGGTAAGGCCAACATATCTGTTATCATGCAATTATTGTCATAGTCCCTTTGCTGTAAGAGTCCCTTGTTCTGAGACAAAGTTGTGGAGGCTACCCTGGCAACAGATGAGGCATTCTGGAAGTTCTTAACTGGTAATGGTGGATGCACTTCTGGTAGGGAAGGAAAATTCATATATGTGGTAGGTGTCAATCCTTTCCCTTTCCAGATGGAAGGAATCCAATTTAGTGGACCTGCTACCATGTGGCAGCTGGTCTTCTGCAACAATTATGTCACATGGAGGGAGCATCCTTACAATGGGCCCAATTTTCAGTGAAGTCTGTGCTGTGGTTTCAGAAGATGAAAATCACCTTAATGGTTTCCCCACCAGCTCTCTGGTTTTGCAATGGGCTGTAAGTTAGTAGTTGGCTGCCCTAAATTTATTCTTATTCTTATTATTTCAAATTATCCAATGGAGAGCCAAACAAATTCACTTTTCCTATAATAATCATTTCCCCCACATCGTTCAAGCCTTCAGGTACTGCATAGCCAATGCCTCACCTTGCACCTGAACTTCATTCTGATTTTGCACAAGTGAAAGCTTCAATAGTAATGACTACCACACAGCCACCAGCAATGAGAACTTTACTGCCATCATATTAAAGACTCATCTATCTCCAAATTCTCCTCTCTTTCTAGAGTGACCGTCAAGTCCACTGTCTTAGCCTTCCTTTCAGTACAATGCAGAAACTAACATAAAGCAGTATAAGCTATTGTTTTATCAGAGTACTACACCAAGGATCAGAATCAAGGGAAATAAAATTGAGATATGAAGCAAGAGGCAATATAAGGATGTTGTAGAGGAGAGCTATGAATGGGTCGCATTCAATTGTTCTCCAAAATTCATGTTAACTCCATATCATGATAAATGAACTAGGAGGGTTTAGAAGGAAGAATTTATCCATTGAATTTTATCTCTCATTGATTAAAAGTTTGCCCTTCAATCTACAAATTCCTAAATTTTTCTGGGTTTCACAAATGTGACCACAAAGTGCAGATGATGGCATCCAATGACCTGTGTCAGCAGAGGAGACCCAGGGTGAGAGGCAAGAAGTTCATGGCACAAACACGAGGTGGAGCACCGGCAGGCTGAGCTGAGGCAAAGCTGGTTTGAGTCCATTCTGACAATGGATGAGAGCTTCATTGCAACCCCTATGGGAATAAGTCTTAGGTAAGATCACTATCACCCCAATACATTCAATAAAAAAGGAATTAAAAAAATAATCCTGAAGTTGTATCTAAACAGAGCCTGATGCAATGAACCAGACTGGGAAGGGGTGAATGCATTTATGACATACTATGGCTTCACCAGTTCCCCTGAAGTCATTCATATTAGACAGTCACCCACCTGGCTTTATAATATCGTCCTTACTCAAAGGACCAGTATTTCTCCAAACTTCCTGGTGTGTGAGAAAGGCCGTGAGGTTAGCTGAAAGCTATTAATACCTAGGTGTGGTTTCTTCCCTAGTCTGCTTTTTGTATACAGGCATCCCTCCTATTTCTGCCTGAATAGAGGTGCAAACAAACCAAAGAAACATAACAAACAACTTCTTTTGATTGTCCAAGCTGAGAGTAATGAAAAAGGCAAACTGACAGAAATGAGGAAATATAAACCCAATTTACAAAATTCTGCCAGGGTTAATAAAACAAGGTATAACATTAACTGCACAGCCAAAGGACTGCTATTTCACTGGTGTTTTTGCTGCATGCAATTTTGACATTGATGACACTCTTTTTAATGAGCTGCTTCTATGAACATTCTATTCATTGTTTACACTTAAAAAGCTGTGGAAACAGTGCAAAAAGCATAGCTCTTAATGACCACCAAACTAAGGGTCTCTAAACTGGATTTTAAAGTGTATATACAAGTATCATAAAACAGAGAACTTCAGAGGCCATAGAATTACATGCTGCTGCAGCTCAAACCCCTCCCTTCGCATTTGCCCTGTGCCTCCCACCGCCACCTGGCACCCTTTTCACACCCCAGGGGTGTGTCTTCTATACCTTGCTGAAAGACAAAGGCCCAGGAGAGTTTTCTGTAAGCCTCACTGCACCCAAATAAAATAATTTTTAAAATGTGTGCAACCTAAAATAATCAAAAATTTTTTTAAAAATTAAATATACACATATGCACATGCACACACGTACACACACATATAGAGTGGTTCCTATGTGCCAGTCTCTAGGAGTTGGAAACAGAGCATTGTAAGCAGAGAAACATGTCCACCCACATAGGGCTCACATTCTAAATGTGGAAATATACACTACACATATGACTAAGTAAATAGAGTATATTTGGTATGCTAGTTGATGATAAATGCTGTGGATAAAATAAAAGTGGGAAAGGCCAATAGAAATTAATAGAAAGCCTACCAAAATTTTTAAAATGGTGGTCGAGCCCTGGTTGGTGTGGCTCAGTGGATTGGGTGCCGGTCTGCGAACTGAAAAGTTGCTGGTTTGACTCCCAGTTAGGGCACATGCCTGGGTTGCGGGTCAGATCCCCAGTTAGGGGCATGTGAGAGGCAACCAATCACTGTATCTCTCACACACGGATGTTTCTCTCCTTCTCTTTCTCCCTCCCTTCCCCTCTCCCTGAAAGTAAATAAATAAAACCTTTTAAAAAATAAAAGTAAATGAAAAATTAAAAATAATGGCCGAGATGCTGCTAAGAAAGCAACATTTTAAAAAGCACAAAAAGCACAGGCAACAAAAGAAAAAATTGACAAGTGAGGCTACATCAATCTTAAAAACTTCTGTATAGCAAAGAAAACAATCAGCAGAGTGAAAGACCTACAAAATGGAAGAAAATATTTGCAAGCCATATATCTAATAAGGGGTTAACATAAAATATATAAGAAACTCCTACCACTCAATAGCAAAAAACCAAGAACCTGATTTTAAAGCAGGCAAAGACTTAAACAGACATTTCTCCAAAGAAAACATACAGATGAACAAAAGATACACAAAAAGGTGTTCAGCGTCATTAATCATTAGGGAAATGAAAATCAAAACCACAGTAGGATATAACCTCATACCTGTTAAGATGGCTATTATACAAACAGACAAAAGATAAGTGCTGACAAAGAAGTGAAGAAATTGGAACACTTGTATCTGTTGATAGGAGTGTAAATGTATAAACTTACTATGATAATCAGTATGGAGAGCCCTCAAAAATATAAAAGTGGAACTAACATATGATCCACAGTCGCACTTCTGTGTACATATCCAAGGGATTGAAATCAGGATCACAGAGAGATATCTGCCCTCCCATCTTCACTGCAACAGGACTCCCAAGGGCTAAGGTAAGGAAGCTACCTGAATGTCCCTCCGTGGATAAATGGATAAAGCATTAGTGATATAAACATGTCATGGAATAATACTCAGCCTTGAAAAAGAAGAAAATGCTGTCATCTGTGATAACATGAATGAATCTGGAAGACATTATGCTAAGGGAGAAAAGCCAGGCACAGAATGAAAATTCCACTTATATGGGCTATCTAAAATTGAAAAACTCACAAAAACAGAGGGTAGCATGGGAGTTCCCAGGGTTGGAGGGAGTAGGAAATGGGGCATTGCTGTTCAATGGGTATAAAGTTTCAGTAAGATGAATAATTTCCAGAGACCTGTATAGCAATGTGACTATAGTTAACAATGACGTATTATTCTGTACTTGAAATTCGCTAAGTGGGTAAATCTTAAATATACTCACCAATAAAGAAATAAATAAATAAATTGCAACCATGTGAGGTGATCAATTCATTATCTTGATTGTGTGGTTATTTCAAAATGTATGTGTATATCAAAACATCACATTATACATCTTAAATTTATAGAATTTTTATTTGTTGATTATACCTCAATAAGGCAAAATATATATATATTTATTTGGGGTGGGTGGAAATAGAGTGAAGGAAGAGTTTCTCCGCTATCCCAAGGGAGACCTTTCCAAGGGGAGGACGGAGCAAAAGCAAAGGCTTTGAGGTACGAATTGGCCTGGTGGATTTCAGGGCCAGCAGGGAAGCAGAGTGACAGGAAAAGTAGCTGGAGATGAGGTCAGGGAAGAAACAGTGACCCTATTTTCTCTGTAAACCACAATGTGGCCCATCATATGAACAATGGCTTTCATTATAAATAAAATTGGAAATCTTTGGAAGGATTTAAGCAGCAGTATAAAATTCCAAATCAATGGTACTGAAAGGCAGAAGAGATTAAGTTCAGCATTAAGTGAATATGTAAATGTACAAAGTATAATGCTAAGATTCCGGTCCTCCAGGACTTCAAAGCCTCAAGGACATGAAAAATACATAGTCTGAGGACTTGCTTACCAGGTGATAGATAGATCAATTGAATGATCGATAGAGAGGTAGATAGATAGATTTCATAGGCATTGCATAATGCAGAGATGACCCCCAACTCTGCCATATACCACTTTTCTAGAAAAGCCTTTCTCTTTTCCCCATGTCCATCTACAACAGTGTGAGGCAGGTAGAGCCAGGTTTATACAACGTAGCGCTGCCCTGTGGCCAGGCTTGCATTACTCATCGTTGAATTTTTGACCTCTAGTGCATCAGTCTGCAATTTTTCAAAACCTCTCTTCCATTCCAACCATTTTCTACACGTGTTTTAATACAAAAAAGAAACGTTGGTCTATAGTTAGAATACAGAGGAAGTTCAGAACAAAACCAAGACAAAAGATAGAGACAGAGAAACGCTGCTTCCTTGCGACTATCTGATCCCTGATTCCAAACCCTACCTAAAGGCCAGAGACTAGGAGCTAGCCAGTTTCCTGTCAATAATGTTTTTTAATTTATTGATTAAGCTAGATTTAATGAGGCTCTGAATCAAGTGAAAAAAAAAAATCAAGTACTCAGTGGCTATTCACTACTCAGTGCTATGGTTTGTGCAGAAAACTCCAGACTTTGACCTTCTGAAGGATCCTGGTAAATGAAGAGAAGTGAAAGCATTCATGTGTTTAAAACTATTTTCTGCAGCCTTTCAGGGTCAGGTTGTTCCCATTTCACAGAGCGTGGGATAGACTTGAAGTTGATCGCCATGATCCCCGCCTTCTGATATTGGTGCCTTTGTGAGGCCCCTTACCTGGAATGGCAGTGAGACCTGGAACTTGCTTCCAACCAATGGGCAGTGGCAGAGGTTAGGGTGAACGATAAGCATCCAGTACCTGTCTTGCTGAAGTATCTAGCTCTTCTCTATTGAACTTGAACAAGCGCGTTACCATGCAAGAGGGCCTCTTGACAAAGAACTGCAGTTGGCCTCTTTCTAGGAGCGGAAAGCACACCCAGGTTAAAAGTCAGCAAGGAGCCTGGGACATACATCCTTCACCCACAAGGAAATGAATTCTGTGAACCTGAGTAGGCTTGGAGGTAATTTGTTTTCCAAGTCTAGCCTCCAGCTGGGGATGCAAGGCTGAATTCACATTGATTAGAACCTTGTGAGCTCTGAGAATTTAGCTCCTAAATCTAGACTCCTAATCCCAGAACTGTGAAGTAATTAATGTGTGCTCTGTTAAGCTTCTAAGCACTTGGTAATTTGTTACACAGCAATAGAAAACTAATATACACAAGAATTTCCTCAGAAAACTAAACATGGAACTGTCTTTTGACCAGCAATTCCACTGCTGGGATTATACCTTAAGAATCCTGAAACACCAATTCAAAAGAACCTATGCACCCCAATGTTCACAGCAGCAGAATTTACAATAGCCAAGTGTTGTAAGCAACCTAAGTGCCTAACAGTAAATGAATGGATCCAAAAACTATGGTACATTTACACAAGGAAATACTACACAGCAGAAAGAAAAAAGGAGCTCCTACCCTTCACGGCAGCATGGCTGGAACCAGAGAGCATTATGCGAAGTGAAATAAGCCAGGCGGTGAAAGACAGATACCATATGATCTCACCTATAAGTGGAACCTAATCAACAAAAGAAACAAGCAAGCAAAACATAACCAGAGACACTGAAATAAAGAACAAATTGACAGTAACCAGAGGGGAGAGGGAAGAAGGGAGGGGGATGACGGGGGAAAGCAGGGGAAGGGTCGTCAAGGAACATGCATAAGGGACACATGGACAAGGCCAGAGCAGGGTAGGATGGAGGGTGGGAGGTGGGGATGGGCAGGGAGGGGTGGAGTAGTGGGGTGAAAATGGAGACAACTGTACTTGAATAAAAACAACAAGAAAAAAGAAAATTAATATGCACAAGAATAGGCTAAGAATTCAAACCAAAATATTGGAATATGGCTGTGATCTGGGTCTTTGCAAAGACATATGATAAAGAGTATTAGGGTCAGGGTACCAACTTCTTTTCTTTTCTTGAGCAACTTCTTATGGTTAATTTCAGGTGTCATGTTTTTAAGGTGGAGATTTGTAGTCACAATGAAGGCTTTGAAAGCAGATATTTGCTCGTTTTGGCCCTGAAGCTTTTCAGCTTTTCTTCTGTGGCCTCCCTTGAACAAGTGAATGATTAAAAAACAAAAACAAAAAACGAAAACAAAAAAAAACAACCCCACTTGTTCTTCCTAGGGTGTGGATCAATAACTAATTTGAGAACCAAATCACCAGGCCTGTTAGATGATATGTAAATTACAGCAGTGATGACTGACACAAAAGAAGCGAACTGTTCAGGTAAGTGTCCACTCACTCGATTTACTCCAGTGGTGTCACTTTTGATTTGTCGTAAGTGGAAGTGTCCAGGAGATATGATTTAAGCCTTTATGACTTCTTAAACTGAACCAGTAAAAATTGCAGTTCATTGTTTCTAGGGGACTTCATTATATCAGAAGATGAAATTACACAATTGTAGCTTTTGTGTGTTTCTTATTACAAGCGGTGCTGGAGTTCCATTATGTGCATTCCAATTCCTGAGTTGTCCTTCATTAACTGTGAGAAGCTGGATGAACCATAAGATTTCTTTAAACACTTCGCACCTATATAGTGCTAACAATTCTCAAATCAGGATCTTGTGACAAAGTCTGAAAGTAAGTACATATATTGATTAGGACCAGGGCTTTTGACATCAGACAATCCTGTGTTTGATTTAAAACTATCACTTTTGTGCGTTTGTGAACGTCTGCCTTAACCACACCAACCCTCAACTTGTCACATATAACATGGGCATTTTCATTTGTACCCCCATTCAATTTTTATGAAGCTCAAATGACATCATTCACAAAAACAATTAGTCAAGGAGCTTATATATAGTAAATGTTCAATAAATGTTATCTAGCATACAGAGATAATATAACATCTAGCAATCAATACTTAGTTTCTTTTTCTGCATACTTTTATCACCCTTTCCACTGTCTCACGTCTACCCTAATATTGAGATAGTTCTTCCAGAAGTTCATGGGATACTATACAGTTATTAACAATTAAGTAGAAAAAGAAAAATAGAAAAAAGATATTCAACCAAATATTCCCTGGAAAAATAAGTCTATGAAAATCTAAAAGAAATGCGGTGTATTTAAAATTTCACGCTCTTTGAAGAAATGTAGTACTTAAATTTCTTCTTAGACTTTACCTGAACAATATAAATACCTATATTCCAGTCCATAACAAGCACCTGAGGTGTGCAAGCCACTCTCCTAAGCTCCATGCGTAATTAAAAAGACGGAAATTGGTTCTTGCCATTCTTTTATTTGTAATTTACTTGAAGAAAATATTTAATTACAATCACGAAAGGAAGGCGGAGATAATAAAGATCCTATTTAGTGTTTTGCCTGCTAGTTTGTCTTAAAGATTTCAGATCTCTGAAAAAAGAAAAAAAAACTTGACATTTATACATGTGGACTTTGTACTATTTCTTAGAGGTCTGGAAAAAAATGGATGATAGGGAAAAACTAACATGATATTAATGTAGAAATTGAAAAATTGCAATAGGTTTTTAAAGATTGATTGTAGGGATGATGGAAACAGGCTCTACTGTATTGACTGAGAATACAACAAAATGCCAATAGTGTAGACAGATAAGATAGTGAATTGTGAACACTCGATTAAGAAACATATTACCACCAACTTCCTACTTTTATCTGAGAAGACAAATAAGGTGAATCCTGTAGCAAAGGCAAGTTTTGAAAGCCTGTGGAACATCTGAGACTAAGCATTTTTCACGTACTTCATCAAAATGTAAGATATACAAAAGTATTATTAAGTAAGAATTTTAATTAGAAAAATCTCAAATGGTTTCATATATGAATTTATGGCATTTTAAACTAAAGCAGCAAATTAAATTAAAAGTCTTTATTTCTTGGATGACTAAAGAATAAGAATATAAAGGAAGGAGGCAAACAAACCACCTATCCAATCGTTAGGTAGCTGTCTGGCTCTACTGGACCATAGTAACAGATCCTCCTCTTTCCCCCTTGTCCAATATGTTTTTCTATCTCTTTTTTTTCTGGCAACTTCTAAGTAATGTTGATCCTGTGGATTGGCAGGTGAGCTGGTCTCAGGAATCATAGGATCCCATCTTCCTGATGACAGTGATTAGGATATGGGATAGTCATTCAAATCTAGTTCAGTCTAGTATACAGACTTCACTTTCCTCATGCTCCTGTGTCTTATCCTTCTGCACCTGTGTCTTATATTTGACTTTTATTAGAAGCTAAAGGAGGAGGCTGGATGCTTCAGAATTGGGCACTAAAGTTTTGACATTTATCAGAAAGGTTTACTTGAAAAAAATATAATTTCTTTATATTGGAAATCACATTTAGGTCAGGTTTGCCCAGTCTGGAGTAGAGCAAAAATTCTTCTTAGTAGAATGCATTTTTAAACTATATTCATGTAGCAGTCAAGACTTGTTTCTGGTTCAAGTAACAGACACTCAATTCATAGTAGCTTAAAAAAGAAAACACTCTATTGTCTTCTGATATTAAAAATTCCTAAGCAAGGATACTTGGGAATTAGCAGAATGAAGGTTCTGTAAAAATTAGGGTCTAGCTGGGGTGTCCAACCTTTTGGCATCTCTGAGCCACACTGGAAGAAAAGTTGTCTTAGGTCACACGTTAAATGAACATACACACTAATGGAAACCGATGAGCAAAAAAAGTTCTAAAATAAATTTAAGATTTCATGTAGGGTCGCATTCATAGCCATCCTGGGCCACGAGCGGCCCACAGGCTGTGGGTCTGACACCCCTGGAAAGGGCTGCAATCTGAGATACCACTTCAGGAAGGATCTCTGTCTCCCTGACCCCCTCCATGTTTTCCCTCTGTTTTTCCCAGCTTCCTAATGTGTGTGTGTCATTTCCTTTTACTTCAGAGAAAGACTTCCTTAACATAATGGGATGGATGGCCATTCCCAGCTCCAGTTTAGCAAGTTGAAAAAAAGGAGTTTCTTTCCTTTAGGGTGCATAGGCCAGTCCAGAAAAGTGAAATCTACCCTTCTTCCCAGCTCGCCGCCAGGCCTCTCCCTGCTGCAGAGCTCCACCAAAAGCCAGGCTGGAACTGAGTTTTGCCACAGCCATAGTTGTGCCGGGTTCTGCTAACCTCTCTTACCTTTTGCTGTTTCCAGCTTAGGAGTAGTAGCCACTTCTGTCTGTTGCGAACTCTGGAGAGCCGCACCCATTTTTTCCCCTTAATTCTGCCCATATATTTTTGGAGATAACCTCTTAATTAAGCTCTGTAATTTTTTTTTATTATGCTATCTCTTTCCTGCCGAGTCCCTGAACAACACGCATTTAGAAGAGTGTCCATCGTGCAGAAAATAGTGAATAAATGCTATCTATTATTAGAGAAATTGCAGGGGTAAAAATGGTGTCTTTTCTGATAAGTACATAAATCACCATAAAAATGAACAAACACAAGCACTTCTAGAGCAAGACTATGATTCAAAGATTCGAGGACCAGGATTACTCCTTTATTCTGGAAACTGTGCCCAGGAAAAATAGCCACTTATAAAAAGCAACACAAGCCAAAAGATTAAGACACACTGTAAATGAGAATAAACTTAGAGTTTTTAAATACATGAGAACAATTAGAAATAAATCAAGAATTGTTTTTGAAAAACAATATGCTAAATTATTTAACAGTAGAGTAGGGTTACTATAAATCTACCTATATTACTGCAGTAATCTTAGGGGAAATACACAAATATCAAATCCGTTTGAAATCAGGTCTGACCACATGGTGACAATATCAGGCAAATTCAACTTAGGGGGCATATCAAGAGAAAGGATTATGGAAATAACCGTTTGCAAACTTTTGCGTCTTCCTTATTTAAGTGGAAGGGAGGGAGCACAATGAATTACAACTGTTATTTGTAGCGGAAAAGACAAGTGATCACAAAAATAATTCAGATAACATGGATTCATGCATTCATTTTATATCCCATATATTTAAATGGGTATATCATAACATAGGAGTATATAAATATTAGAATTTTAATGTATTAGAATTTTTATTTTCTGATATGCCCAAAAGAAGATATCAGTCATTTAAAAGTCTTACACCCTATTTTAAAAAGTTGGATTAAATGTTAACAACAACTTACTCTAGGGAGAGTTCCTGTAAGGAGAAATAAATGACAGAGAAGACATCACTGCTAGTGTGTCCCTGTAAGTCTGCCAAAAGGATTACTTATCTACAATTAAAATATATTCTATTATTAGGTTTATTTAGCATTACTGTGAATTGCAGTGACTTTTCATTTAATGGGGGAAAAAACCAACCTTCTCATTCCTAGAGCATTGTTTCTTCAGGATAAGAGAAAAAGAAAGAGCAAGAGAGAGGGACCATGTTCCTCTTAGCATAAATCATTGCCAGGGTGAGGAGGTAATGCATATTATCTCCCAATGTATCACAATTTTAAAGATATTTTATCTTGTTTCTTACTCACGCCTCCCTTTCCAGCTGCGCATTGTTTCACCAACTCTTCTACACTGATCAGGTGTTGTTGTTTTTATTCTTTCCTGGTAAAGGTGAGGGGCTTTTCTAGGGTATTTCCCTTTTCTCTTTATGTTTTGGCAAAGAAAATACAAGCAGCTTCTCTTTAATCAGATTTAACATCACATCGCAACAAGTTTTTATATGCATAGGCAATGGAGATGAACGGAATGAGACGGACCAAAGGTAGCATTTAAACATACAGGGAATGGTTTCTCTCAGGTATTCAATGAACTGGTAAGTTATTTGTGTGCTAAGCATTCTGTGAACTAAAGGACCTTTTTCCTATTACGCACAAGTTGGAAAAAATAACTATATATTCAAAGCTAAGTATGTAAAATAACCGAGTAGAATCTTCCTCACAAAGTCGTACCAAAATTATGTATTGGGTGGTGATGGGAAAAAAATTCTGAAACTATTCCAAGTTATCCTGCTATTTTAATAAAACAGGAGAAAGAAGCTGTTAAGGATATTGGTTGAAAAACAATGTTTGCTCATAGTCACTTGGCTAATTCTTTTCCGTGACCAATTGCTACTCTATTAGATTCAGATCTTTCTTTTTGTGTTTGATATTGAAACTGAGCTTAGGCTCAGGGTAATGAAGTTTTAAAAAAAGAGATAAAATTCGAGTTTTCTTCCACAAAAGCTGGATAATGTTTTCTATGTAAATTCTTGCAATGAAAATAACAAGTAACACCATGTTGGCATTAGAATCAGCAGGTTTTAGTTTGTACAACTCAGAAGAAGAGAGGGAGAGAAAGGTTTGATGCTAGATTTGGGGCATCTTGAAGCAGGGAACCTAGTGATTAGAAATTCTATTTGGCACATCACTTCCCTGCTCTGTCAGCATGTGAAGTGGTGGGGTGGTGAATTACACCAGCAGTGGTTCAGTGGTTTACACTATTCAAGACTGAATTTCAATATCATTGGGCTGTGGAGCCTTTCCTGGATTTGTGACTACCTCATCTTACATTATGTCCCTCGCTGGCCTTCAGGAAAGAGGGACTTTTCTTTTGTTGAAGCCTCGGTGCAATAAAAGTCCTTTCAAATTAGTCATTATTTCCTCTCTTATAAGATCAGTTTCTTATAAATTTATCATTTTTGTTTTATAAACGCCGATCCTTCCTTGTTAGTTTGAAAATAGTCTAAAGCCTGTGAAGCACTTAGATCAAGTGTAATTAAAGGTTATTGAGGGTGATTTCGATCTGAGGGGATTTGGACTGGCCATGCTGTCCCTCAATATTTGACCTTTTGACTAAAATTCCAACATAGACAGTTTAATTCTAAAGGAAATGCATCTGCTGCTGTGAGGAGAATGATCTTAATTTTTAAAGAGGCTTTAATTAATTGCAAAAGTTATCTCGAAGCATGAGGCCTGGAGCATGAGCTGGGGGACAGGCAATGGGTGGAGAGCTGGCGGAAAGAGGAATGGGGATTGGGAAACAGAAAGTAGAGAAATACTCATTCATTCAACATCCAGTATACACACGTGTGCTGAGCAGCTCCTCTGCCAGGGGCTCTGTTGGACATCGAGGCAGAGAACAAACACCCAGCAAGATGGGCCCCTTCCTCTGGGGAGCTTTCGCTTTAGTGAGAGAGACAATAAATAAATGAGATGATCGCAGGTAGTGATAAATGCTGAGGTGGAAATAAGAGAATAGTCTGATAGAAAGTGCTGGGGGTGGGGAATGAGGGGATCCTACAGATGGAAAAATCAGGCATAACCTCCCTAATAAGGGGCCATTTGAACTGATAGTTGAAGGAAGAGAAAGCCAGTCTTAAAATATACTGGGGAATGAGAGTTCCAGGCAGACCAACTTCAAGCGTAAAACCCTTGATGGCTTTTTTTTCCCCCTGCAAACTTGGAATATCCGAAGAACACAAGTCGGTGTGTGTGGAGTGTCGTGGGGAGAACCACAGGAGGAACGGGCAGGTCGCTAAGGCCGAATCAGAGTTTCAGAAGTCACGTTGAAACACTGAACTTTATTCTGAACTAAATGGGGCGTGAATGGAGACTTTTAAGCACGTCTATTAGCCTGCAAGGCTACCATAACAGAATATCACACACTGGGTAGCTTAAACCACAGAAATTTATTTTCTCTCCATTTTAGAGGCTCAAAGTCCAAGATCTAGGCCCCCAGCAGTTGTTTTCTGGTGAAACCTACCTTCCAGGATTGCAGATGACCACTTCCTCACTGCGTCCGCCCATGTCCTGTCTTCCGTGAGCACACACTTCCTTATCTTATAAAGATACCAGTTCTATTGGATTACGGCCTCATTTAAGTCTAATTACCTTTTTAAAGGTTATTTACTTATAATATATCATCTGAGGATATGTCTATTGATTTTAGAGAGTAGGGGGTGCAGGGAGAGAGAGAGACATCACTGTGAGAGAGAAACAACGATCGGTTGCCTCCCTCCCACACCCTGACCAGAGATCAAATCCATAAACCTAGGTATGTACCGTGACCAGGAATCAAACTAGCAACCTTTTGGTGTTTGGAACGACATGCCAACCAACTGAACCACCTAGCCAAGACAAGGTTTTTTCTTTAAATAGAGCCATTTTGAGGGTTAGAATTTCAACATATGGATTTTTGGGGGACACAGGTTCATAACACAGGGGCTGGATGACATAACCTTACACTTACCACATACCCCACGAGCTGCCATGTAGAGCTTGGTTAGGGGAAGCGTTTATGTCAATGCAGAGTCAAAACCAATCTTTCTTTTCTGTGCTTTGTGCTAAAGTCTTACCCACCCGCCAAACCTCACCATGGTTAGAAGCAGGTAAACAAACAGGAAAAACGTATCGGCTGTTCATGTTTGACAGGAAGGTCAGAGTTCAATCCAAAGAAAAGAACCTAGGATGTACTCAAACAAAAAAACACAACACTCTTGCACTGTTTTACTTTTTTTCTGTTTCAAGGATTACAAGGTCACGATTTTCCCCCCCATAAATGTCAAGCAAGGCACTGTTGGATCAGCAGCAGCAGTATCAGCATTGTAAAAGCCTCATAGATCAGAAAGGTCCTGCCTCCTGCACAAGGCAGTGTTCCGTTGTCATTACATTAGCCCAGAAGAAGTGATTTATTGCCTGTGCCCCATTTACCACGGCACATTCAGAGCTGGGATGATGGTTCCTAGACATATTGACACGGGGAATTCTTTGTCCCCAACCACACCCCACTGGAGCAGAAAGTGAGAGGAATGGTATAGTAATAACAGCTATAATTTCTGAGCCTTTAATATATACCTGCTAAGTGCTTTAAAACACCATCTCCTTGCGTCCTGAGAATAAACCTCTGAGGTGGGTATTATGAACCCAATTTTAGAAGTACAGAAAATGAGACTCAGAGGGATGAAGCAGCTTGTCCAAAAGCACAGAATGAGCACAGAGCCCAGTTCTGACCCTGATACACCTCAAAAGCCTTGATTCTAAGCTCTGTGCAAGGTGCATACCTCTGTGCACCACTGGGGTTTCAGTTCTGAACTTACTCAACACAGCAGGTATTAGGAAAGTTCTCCTAGATTTGAAATAATCAAAACTGCATACCCAGATATGCAGTGTGAAACAAGTTCCTGTCCATTCTGTTAAAAAGTATACTCATCTTTTACTTGTACCTTTTATAGCTTATGGAGTACTGTGACATATATCATCTCATTTGACTCTCAAAACAATTCTGTACATGTTAAATATTGCTTGTTCTAGTTAACTATTACTAGATGAGTGACAGTAAGAGTCTGAGTGACTAGTCCACGGTCACGTGGCAGGCAAATGATAAATTCTGTGTACCCAGAACCAGGACCATCTCTTACATCTAGGCCAATGTGCTTTCCACGAATCCATCCTGTAGCATCTCACCTCTCCCTAGTCAACTGTAGTCCTCCCTTCCTGCCTGCTAAGTGTAGGCCACATGCCACTTGCTAAAATGGAACAGTGGAGAAGAGTGTAGGCTATGAAACAAGGCAGCATTGTTGGAATTTCTCCGGTCTCGAGACCTTTTTTATGAACTGGGTCAAATTAATTATAAAAGTCTCATACGTCAGAAAAGTTCTGCCTTCCATATAGCACGGCTTCCCATTTTTGCTAATAGGCCAGAAGAAGTCATTTGTTGTCTGGGCCCGTGTACCTGGCCCCTAGTGGTGTGCTGGCCAAGGAAGCTTAGGTGGTGCAAATGAGGATAACAACAGCACTTACATGACAGTTGATTGAGTACTGACGGGGAAGTCTGTGCATGATATATGGAGAATAGGAGACATGGCGTATTCCAAATTGTTGTTAAAAAGAATGTGCGTGTATGTAATCTCATGTACTGATTAAATGGAACTCTGAGTGCCATAAGAAAATACTGTATTCCTCTCCCCTCTCACCCACTGAAACCCTGCTTGTAAAACTTGTTAGACCTTTCCTTAGAGCATTGAACTACCTCCGTATCTCACTCAATTACTCTCAGAGAAGATAATATTTTCCTATTGGCAGGAAAATCTCATTTCAAGTGGCTAAAAGGTTCATTCCATGTGGTCATCAAAACATTGAAATTTATTTGACTTATTATTCATTTAGGTTGCTTTAAATTCACCAAAATTGATACCTTTCCCTATTAAAATAGCACTACTTTAGGGAGGAAGCCAGCATGGGAAATTCTAGCATAAGTATTACAGTCTCTCCTTACAGGAGACTTCTCTTCTTTCCTACCTCCACTTCTAGAAGGAGGGATGAAAGCAGGAGGGTAGGTAGGACCAGTAAAGGTCTTACTGACCATGTTAACACAGTTTCCCATTTCTTTCATCTGAACCAGGTACATGTCTAAAGCTAACACTTTTCTCTCTGGGGTCATATGTAGGCTCTTAAAAATATACCCCTGAAGATAGTTTACCTACAGCTCTGTGGACTCACAGAAATGTAACCCCACAAGTGAAGCTGTGGCATTTGTGACACTCCCACCATCGCTCCTTCGCTGAGGGTTCCTGGCTCCTCTAGGCGACTCTCCCAGACATTGACAGGCCTGCTCTCTCTCCCACGTGATTCATATCTGATCAAGTAAAAACTCGCACGTTGGTCCTGCCATTTATGAGAGTGTGCTTGCTTCTCAAACACAGCCCCATCCTCAGCTGCCTCAGAAATTTTCACAGGGGACAGATCTAACTCTCTCCTGGAAAGAAGGCCTAAGGTGGTAGGAATGGAGAGAGAAAAGTCACAAGGCCATCAATTCTCTCCAGATAAATCTTTTCTCTAAACTCGAGTATCTCCTTTCATGGCTTTTTCAGTCTTAGAGGATGGTGATGGGTGGCTAGTTGTTGAAACTTCATAAAGAGCCAGGTGTTAGCCAGTTCTTCCAAGTTCTCCACTGTTGGTCTAGAAATTCACTTTGAAATGTGGAGTTATTGACTCTTTGGGCCATGGGTAAAACTGAGACAAAATACTTATGGGAATATAATATATCTGTAAAGATATATAGCAGGACACAGACAGAGGTTATATCCAGGGAATGGGTTTAGATTAGAGGAGATTTTCTATACTCTTTGCATTTCTTCTGTTAAGCAATTATTTTATTATTATAAAATAAGACATTTATAAAAATAGCCTCTACCTCATTGGCTGTGAGTGCCAGTAGAATGGCTTGGCACAGACTACATCTTGGTTAAACGGTGGCTGTTTTTACTGTACTCATTAGCATTGTCATTTACGCATTCAGCGAAGCCCTCCTACATAAGGCACTGAGCACAGTCCTGGGGATATAACAGTAAATGAGACAGATGCATTTCCTTCTGTTACGGGAGACCAAGTAAAGTCAAACTAAATAAAAAGTCATTACAAATTACAGTGAGTTCTATGAAAAACAACAACAACAACAATGATGGACAGAGAGATTGAAAAGATCGGGGTGGCCATCTGCTTTGCCAGGGGTGGCCATGAAAGCAAGCTCTCCTTGGGTGCACAGATTTGATCTAAGACCAAAAGGAAGTGGAAGCTTGAGGAGGAAAACCTGAGAGAAACATTGCTCTTGAAAAGAAGAGAGAATTTCCTGAGGAAGGAAGGAACTTTGAGGACTAAAGCAAGACTAGTGTGGCTGAAATATAATAAGCAAGGGAGGCTACGGTGTGAAATGATGATGAAAGACAGAAAGACAGCCTTGAACGATGTGGTCTGGTTTGGGTTTCATTCTAAACAGAATTATGATTTATTTGGTAGTCCATTATAGCATGCTATACAACATAAACCTGAAGAGAGTGGTGGTGGCCTCCTAAAACATTTTCTTTGCTTTGAAATCATAAAGATCTGTGTTTCTTATCCTTCAGTTATAAGCCCTGTGAATAAAGATGGTGACTATCTTGTTGAGTATTGCATCTCCAGAACTTAACAACTGATCTGGCACAAATTAAATCTTCAATAAACATGTTCTGAATAAACGCATGCATGCATAATGTCAATATCACATAGTAACTAAATGCTTGCACTCAAATCTGACAGACTTGAATACTAACTTTCCAAATTTATTGGGTCTGTAGCCTTGGAAAAATACATTTAACAATTAGACATAAAGGCTAACTCCAGGAATGATAGATTCTCTGAAGGATAGCCTCCCAGAGACCCCAGAGAAGGAGTTAATGTTGTACTGAGCAGGGTCATTTGTGAATTGAAATTTGCTTCATAGAAACTGGCCACTCATGGGAGCTCTGAGGAAGGGGATCTTACTGTAACCATTGTGGCATGTGATACAGGGAAGGGACTTGAGCCTACCACCAAGAATAAGGGGCAGGACCCTTGTGACCACACAGCTTCAACCAGTGCATGGACTCCTGCTCCTGGTTATGCCAGGGGAAGGGCCAGTGCTCCAACAACCCTGAGTACTGAGGTGCAAGATTAGAGCTTGGAGGCCACAGATCCACCGCGTTATATCAAACCAGATTCATCCTCACCTTGCAGCTGAAAAGCCCCACAGTCAAGACTATAGCTCCTCTCCGCACCTGACACCTGGTCCTACCTAGATTCCTGTGCGCTGCCCAGAGCACAGTGAACGGTGGGCGGCTGCCTATCTGTGTCTGCCACGGAATGTGTCTCCCAACAAATGCTGTTCCTAACCTGAGGGATTCAGGTTGTCAGGTCGATTTTCCTATTTTTGCTCTTTACTACTTGAAGCATCATTTCTTATCACTAAAATGTGGGTCACAATAATATCAATTTTATATAGTCGTTTGGGTATTATACCAGACAATGTTGGAAAATAGTTTAGCATCTTACTCTGGAACTAGTTTTTATTTAATATTTTGATATTTTTGCACTAATTTTTATTTTTTAAATATTGCTTTAAAACATTGTGTATCTTGAGTACTTGGATTTTCGGCACCATCCTAAAAATGCCTCTAAACTGAGTACCATGCTTGCCTCGCCCTAGTCTCAGCCATGCCTTACCTGCCATAGATCAAATACTAAACATTATGCTTTATTTTTGTTACTGTTGTTACAACGATTACATTACCAGCTTTACCCACCCTCTCTTGATTTCTCTATCTCTTTCTTTCTTGATATTTCTTTCTCTAAATTTCTGTTTTCCTCTCCCCTCCTTACATCCACTTCAAAAAGCTACTACCACAGCTACACATTTATTGACACAGTGCTTGCTTTCTGAAAAATAAAAACTATATAGACAGTCATCAAAGATAGCTTTTCCATTTTTAAATGGGTCTGGGTGAAAAAGTGAATGGGTTAAGCAAAAATAAACAAACAAAAACCCCCTAAAAATTCATAAGTGCAGACAACATTATTATGATTCCTGGAGGGAAAGAGGGGTGGAGGAGTTAGAAGAGAGCATGGCAGGGGGCATAAATGGTGATGGAAGGAGACCTGACTTGGGGGGGTGAACACACAATACAATATACAGAAAACGTATTCAGAATTGTACACCTGAAACCTATGTGATTTGATTAACCAATGTCACCCCAATAAATTCAATACAACAGTTAAAAATGCATATAGAACATTCATTGTAGAGAGCCTTTCATCTTTACTCCCTATCACAACATGCAGCACATGTTGTTTTATGAAGGGTTCAACGCTGGAATGGCTGTATAATGCGGCTTTATCTCTCTCTAACATGTGCTGTTGCTACCAGCAACACTTCCATTTGCTGGGAGGGGTCATCAGGAAGACATTAGCGCAGGTCCAACCTGAGTGCAGGACCTGGGCAATTGGAGGCTCCTCACCCCCTCCCACTTTCGGGATGTGCCTTCTCCACTCCCAGAAAATGCTCAAGGACACACCCTTGATCTAGCAATGGGGCAATAAGACTATCTGGACTGGATAGAAGACGAAACCCTGTCAAGGCCCTCTGTGTGTGTTCCTGAACCTGGCTGGCTCCTCCTGTGTACCTGACTGAGCCCAGTTAGGGTCTCTAGGTAAACTTTTAAGATTTGGCAGACGTGTGCCGAAAAACTACTCATCTTGCTGTCGCCCAAGATGAGGTTCAGTAAATTCCCTTGCTCATTAAACCTGCCACCTACCAACCTGGAGTGGCCTGTCTTTTCCTTCAGTCCCCCTACCCTCCATATAGGGCGCCAGTTTCAGGTTTCACCTAGGAACCTCGCAAAGATGTTGTGACCTAATGCCATTTAATCTGCAAGTGTTTCAACAATTCTAGGATTGTGTCCCCAGAAACAAGCACAGGTTTAGGGCTCAGCATGACCTCTTAGAATGCCCAGCATAAGAAACTATCCAAGGAAAGACTTCTTGATCTCTGCTGGTAATCTTGAAGTAGGACAGTGACCAGACGAAGAGGATATAATTTAGGAAAGAAGCTGTAAACAACCACCCTATATAGTAAATAAAATGTGTAGACAGTTAAGAAAATGGCCATTTATTTATTACCATGAATTTGACTAATTTTCCTACATATTTTTTTAAAACATCAACAATTAACAGCAATTTGTTATTTCAGCAGCTATGATGTTTAACCTTCATTCTCAATTACAACTGCATGCTAATGTTTTTGGCATGTGCCATACCTAATCTTTGGCAACTATGGTCATTGCAAAAAAAAGGGGTGGGAGGACAGGAAGAAAAATGAGATAAAAGGAGAGAAGAGAGAGGAATTGGGAGACAGAAGGTGCTTATAAATTACAGAGCATTTGAAAATCAGTTTTGGCCTTACAGAGAATAAACCCAGGCCTGATATAAATATGGGAACATTATAGTCAACCCTGTAACAAAAATGAAATGTGAAACCCACACTCTAATGCAAGCAATAGTCCCTGGATTTCCATACTTCCTGCCAACAAAAGGGTTATATGCTGATTGATCACAAAATCTGAACACTGTCTGAAATCTGATTTTTTTTTAAAGTCTGAGAAAAATTAGGATTAAGACAAACAAAAGGCACATAGAATCACTTCCAGTTAAATGACCTTCTAAAGAGCAAGAACCGAGAGTTGTGTAAATGCTGGCTAAACACCCTAATCATCTTAAACTAGGTGCTGTCTTGAGAGTGGATGGAATTTATGAAGTCTCTCACTGGATGCTGTAAAAATACATCTTTCTATTATCAGGTTCTATGGAATTGGAGAGTACCAGTGGGAAGAGGAGCTTTCATGAATGATTAAATAATCAAAGGGAATAAAATGAAGATTAGCTGCCAGCAAACCCAGGAGGGTCATATTATGGTTATCATAAAAGTGACTTGATATAAAGTTTTTGGGAGTAGTTGCCATTTCGGTTTACAGATAAGCAAGGGTGAAGAATTAATGCAATTCTTGTAGTAAATGACTTTCACTGGACTTTGCGTGTGGATGGTCCCTCTCGGAGCCATTCTCTCTTTGTGTGTATGTAGTCTATTCAGACTGGATCCCGCTCATTTAGGGCATTCTGAGTCTCTCTAAATGAAAAAGATTTCAGACGGCACTAGTGAAAACAATATGTTAAGCTTCCTTAATGGAAATACTAAACATCAGGTTGATTTTAATCTATAGGAGAGGAACCCAGGGAGGTTTTGTTGTTAAGGAACTGTTTTCACTTTATATATGCCATCCATAATTTGCATCCATATTCCCTGACCCCACGGCGACATATTATGCAGTATTTACAGACTAATAATGAGCCCATAACAGGCATTACGTGCCCAGCTACCATAAGACAATAAGGAACTGTTAGCGTAGGTAGCTAGATATTAATAATGGAAGGGACCGAAGGGAACTGGCATTAAGAAGCCTAATAAACAAGGGAGCTGAATCAGACAATAAGCCTGATTAAATCCGGAAGTTACAGCATCAGATACTCCCAAGGGATCACAGCATTGACCTGCCAAGGGGATTAACACCCTTCTATCCCCGCTTTCAGGGAGGAAGGGTTGGTTTTCCAATCTCCCCGGGGTACAGCTGGGCATTATCCCATATTGCTGAGGGAGAAGTAAACAATGAAGGGGAAATTCCTCTGCTGGGTGCATGCCCAGTAGAAACCAAGCACCCAAGCACAGGGGAAGCTTCTCCTTGGAGGCAATTCAGGGTGGGAGCCAAGATAGCAAACATTAAGGGCTGGGGCTGCCCAGCCTAGGAGAAGGGTTGGATTGGATAAGGACACAGAAGCCCTGGAAGATCTAGAAAACGGGTTGGTTAGGGGGAGGATCATTCAATGAAAACCCCTGAAGGATTGGGAAATTGTTTATTTTGAAAGAGTACCTGGTCCATCCCAAAGCCGAGATAATAGAATCCAAGCTTAACAAAGTGTGCTCTCTGTCCTGCTCCGTAACATGCTCCGGCCCCATTTGCTCCTATGTTCTCTCTCCATAGCAGCGATGTGGGTCTAGCAGCCCCTTGGGCCCCCAAGTGGAGGCCCCAAGCGTGGACTCCAAGTGGGGAGACTCCAAGCACAGGCTCCATGTGCAAGCCTGGGCACAGCACCAGCCGTAGTGTGCCTCGGAACAGAGATCACACTAGCCGGATGGACACGGGAACTGAACTAGAGTAAATTTCATCATAGCACAGCTTTTTCTGGGCACTGGTTTTTGTTCTGTGCCTGATAAAGACAAGGCTGGGTTTCTCCACAGTGGGACAGGCAGAAATGAGACACCAGAAACCTGGGGGCAGCCCCCTCTTTCTAGCCCCATAAACATAACCACAATACCTCAACGTCCCATGTGTGGGTCCCCAGAAATACTTTCCTCGCCATAGGGTGAAAAGGTCCCTTTTCCACCAACAATGGAAACACTTCATATTTGCCTCGTAATTAAGAAAGAAAAAACACATCTTTGCGCATTCACATTTTTTTCTTTATTTGGTTTTGAGTGAATCCACAGAGCCTTATTTAGTAGTGTCTTCATAGAAGATATAAATTTATTTTTTTAAATAGTTGCACAAAATAAAGCAATGCTGGGCCAGTACAGTCTTCAGGATCAGGAGGAAAATGCTGAGGACACTGGCTTTTATCAGGAGGTAAGTCATTTGGAGAGGGACCGATTCTGAGGCCTATGGTGAACTTTATTGTTCTACTGTTGGCAGAAATACCTGCTCATTGTAGAGCAGTATTTCTCATCGGGGTTCACAAACCTATTCTTGGGGATCAAAGGCATTCTTTCCTTTTTAAAAGCTCTCCGGGATCCTTGGCATTTGTACACTGCAGTGCATTTGTGTATCGCTGGGACACAAAAATGGGAAGCTCTTATTATTTTCCCCTGTTTTCTTTTTTAGACCTTCAGATGACAGTGAACATGGGCGGGTAAAACGATGTCCCCACAGCTACTCTGGAAGCCATTTGCTCGGAGGATTTTTGTACGTCAAAGGAGAGTCTGTATTTTGCTGCGATGGGCTTGAGGATGGAGAGAAATGCAGAATGCAAGAAGTTTAAAGAGTATTTTCTTACATCTAATAGGCTGTGTCTGAGCTATTCAGCTCCACTCACACACCCTTATCAAAGTGATACACAGAGAGCAATTCAGCAACATGGGAAGCATTGTTTATCAGACCTTACTTAGACTCAGAGTTGGGTGCTGTGGTTTACCTAAAGGGAATGGCGAAGACTGAAACTCTGAAAGTCATCTTAGGACGCTGGATCTAACATATCTTTAGAATATGTAGGACTGAGGAGAAGGAGCAAAAAATAAACCAGGAGGATTAGCCTAGAAAAGCCAACCTTGAAAATAAGCCAAGGAATGAAAATTTCCTTCCTGTGAATGTAAAGGGTCTCCAGCGATATCAATCAATCAAGGACTTCAGTTGATCTGAAATGCGGGATAACGAATTTTTCCAAAGTACGAGTCGGAGCACATCACTACTTTGCTCAGAAGCCTTCAATGCTGGATTGTCATTGGCTATTGTCTAAAATACTTGCTCTGGCATTGAAAACATAAAAAAAAACTTCCAAACTGCATTTCTACTCTTAGTTTTCTTCTCTTTACTACACTATGAGCTGCAGCCTTCCTATTCTTTCTCTGATCTTTAATTTTTCACTTATTTCTTTATATCGTAATTTTGCCTGTAATATTCAATTCTGCCCTTCCTTGCCCTGTATCCTAATCTGACTCAAGCTAAATGCTACCTCTTCCATAAAATTCCACAAGATTTCCCTTAGGAGGGAGTGCTTTTTCCTCCTTTACTGTTTCTCTGTTCTTCATACTCTCTAGGAGAACCTGTATGATGAAAAAAGAGACATCATGGAGTGCTAAGTGTGTTATCTCCGATATTTTAATCTTGAGGCATTTTGATTTCCTCGTCTCTACAGTGGAAATAAAAGGAACCCCCAACCTTAGAGTTACCATGAGGACTGAGCTGCAGTAACGCGGTTTGCATGCTAGCCTACTGCTCCCCTGAATTCATCGTCACTTCCCCTTCCCATGTAAACCCTCTTTCTGGAAGAGAGCTGACGAAGCTGTACCCCTGGGAATCACTCCATCCCATGTTAAATCTCTGTCTGCATCTCCGGCTCTAAGGCAGGATACACCAATGCCTGGTGGACCTCACGCTCATAATGTCTACAATCGTATCACCTCTCTGTCGCCTTCCTCGCAAACTATACATCACCTTGCATGTCCTATTTCTCAGGGTTGTGACAAAAATAGCACCACAGATTATCAGTCTACTGACAGATAAGGACATTGAGGCCCAGAGAAGAAAAGTAAGCTATGAAGGATATGCAGTGAGTAAAACCAGAACCAATTGAATATCCAGTCATTGAAATCAAGGACCTCATTTTTCTTGTCGAGGGCGGTGTCTCTCAGAGCCAGCACAGCGCCTAGTGCCTTTCAGGTGCTCAGTAAATGTTTTTAAATACATAAATGGAGGGAGAAAGGATCCAGGTCCCTTGGATCATTATCTGTTACATCCTTCCATTAGAATTCTCAGTAGTCATTCCCTCGTTATATTCTGTTTTCTAGACTTCTCTGGAGAGGTGAGGGCAGGTGTTGGCACTGCCCTTAAGACACCCTTTCAGTCATGAAGTCTGCTCTCTCAGAGTGCCTTCTTGCAACACCAGCATTCTGACATGCTCACCTTTTTACCGGTCATACATCAGTGGATTTAATTAACTTTTTTTAAAATGGCACTAAATTTTGCGTCCCCGGGACAGAGTTGGGCTCCGGTGGTCTACCACAAAATCAATGTCTGTGTCTGGATCTTTTATAAAATATATAGCCCCTAACTTTGTCTTTCAGTGAGTGATGCAAATGACTTCCTTCAGGTCTTTAATCATCTGAGGATGATAGCACCTCTTAATCTAGCCATTGCTAAAGTTCTGCTAACTGAAGAAACTGGTTGTGCAAAGAATTTTTCCCCTGTGAGGAAGAGGCAAAAATCTTCTTTATGTTAGAAAGACAAAATACAGTAGCTTCATATGGATGGCATACATACCAGCTATATTGGAAATCACATACCAAATTGTTATGTTTTAAATCTATAACATAAATACGTGCCATCTTGAAAGCACCTATTCTCCCAAACAAGATGGGAAATCCCAAAAAGCTTTCGTTAGCCAGAATTTGGGTCCACAATGGGATGTTTCTGTTGTGCTTACACATCTTTCCCTGGGCTATAGTCCCTGGGAGGAATCTGCCCCACCCTGCCTCCCTTCTTAAAAATTATAATTGCTACTATGGTTGCTTAGCCAGGTCTCACAGCTATTCCTACTAATCATGAAAAAACCAACATCTTTGCCAAGAGAGCTATATTTTTATGACCCCAGAGTTTGCAAGCCCAAAGTCACGTTAGGTCCCATGCAAGTGATGAAAATACATGCCCAATTATGCACGACCATAATCAACACAACACTCAAGAAAACCCTGTTTAATAGCTCTTGTATTAACCTCATCTTACAGATGATGGAACTGGAGCCCAGAGAAGTAAAGAAACTTTCCCAATTCACAAAGTTAATAAAGTGTTCAAATCTAGATAATAAACCCCAGTGAATGGTATATTGTAAATGGCATCATTTAAATAGCAGTACTGGATTAAAATCATCCTCAAATGTACGCCATAGTCATGATGACTCATCCCACATATGGGTAGACTCACATTTTTACATATAAAAACATAATTCTCCACTTAAGTATCAAATGTGGGTTTTAATTAATTGGACTCTGGGTCAATTGGTAGGAGAAAACGAATACAAGATGGAAGAGATTGACAGAAAGAGAAACGGAGAGAACAGAACTCAGTAATTAGCAGTAATTTTAACTAAGTTGATAGAGTATCTTTCTGAATCTTTTAGAAGCAGAGTCTTACAAAAGAAAGAGTCCTGAACATGTGGCCAAAACATGGGTGGCAGCCCTGGCTCTAGGTCACTGTTAAAATCTGGACAAGCCAAAATTCTTTGGGCTTTTTTTCTGTCATCTATAATTGAAATTTATAATGTGGGGACAGGCATAGACGTTCTCAGGTGTCTTATTTCTTGGGTGTTGTATGGAGTTATAGGTAATATACATATACATATGGGTATATGTATAGGTAATAAACACATACATGGGCATTTATAACATACACAAATATCTCTTAGTTATTATTTTTCTTTATCAACACTTCAAACTGCCTCCTGGTGGGGCAGGGGGAGATAGGTAGTTTCCTGCTAAACTCTTCCTGTCTATTCGAAAGGCAGAGTCAAGTGCTTACACTATAGCTGGAAGGGGCAGAGTGTCACTTGTCAGGAAGTTGTCTCTAGCTTGTTAAGTTTAAGAACATCGTGTGGGAGCTACAACCCTGAGCTTAGCAAGTTGCTACTGCTGCAAAATCTTAAAGACCTTTCACCAAGAAGCTCTGAAACCTGACACCAGCCCCTGCAAACAGTTCCAGTGGCTCCCACAGTAGGACAATGCCCTTTGTCTGAACTACTCACATCTGGATTCTGGATTTGCACACGTTCTTCAAATGGTAGAGCCTGATTCATATCCAGACCCACATGCAAGGGGATTTCAAATTTTCCAGCCTCTTTAAAGGTAAAACAGATGGGGAAAAGGCTGAGACCCAGTACAAACTATCTACCAACCATGGTAACTAGGTTCAGCAATTATAGTATAATATGAACGTTGCTTATAATCAACAGTCCCTTGAGTATGCTGTGAGTTTCCCCAAAAGAGTGGCATTATATTCTCTCTCCCTAAATTCAATGCAGTCAATTTTATTTCTATCTATGGTTGCAGGAGATGGTTTTATTCTAGTTTTACATTTAGTCTATGTTTAGGATCAAGGATTTTTTCAATTACTGGAATTGTAGCCAGGGACCCAGAATGCAGAGGTCCCCAGGGAGCTGATATCAAGCAAGCTCCAATGCCCATGGGAAAGGGCAGATTAGCTAGCCTCAATCTATGTTTATTTTTATCTTTTCCTCAGCCTGTATAATTGGACTTACATATACTAAATACTCATGTAGTGCAATTCCAGTGAACTTATGAAGCTTACAAGTAGGTGTGCCTGGTACTATGCTTGGTACTGTGAACATTGGAGATGTGCACCAGGCATGGATTCTAACTTCCAGAGCTTGCATATGGTTTGGAGAAAAAGCATGTGTACACACAGACAAGCCAGAAGGAGCTAAGCAAAAGAGATACACAGACGGTCTTTTTCAACTGGGAGAAGTTAGTATCTACAATAAACAAATGTGATAATATATTGAAACAAGTACGTGTTGTATAGGACTTTTCCCTCTCTGGATGCAAATAATCAGATTCCTATCTCTTTTTTAATTTGCTTTTAATTTTTTGTATATTTTATTGATTATGCTATTACAGTTGTCTCATTTTTTTTCTCCCCTTTATCCCCTCCGCCCCGCACTCCATTCCATTATCCCCTTTGTCAACATTTTCCCACCACCACTTTCCTCAGCCCCAGCCCTCCCCACCTCCCACCATCTATCCTTCCCCCATTTGGCTTCATCGATGGGTCCTTTATGCCTGTTCCTTGATAATCCTTCCCCTCCTTTTCCCCTGTTATCCCTCTCCCTCCTCCCCTCTGGTTACTGTCAGTTTATTTTTTATTTCAACGTTGCTGGTTTGGTTTTGCTTGCTTGTTTATTTTGTTGATTAGGTTCCACTTATAGGTGAGATCACATGGTAAGATTCCTATCTCTATAACAAAATAATGCTCCTCTTCCCTTTAAGAGTCTCTTGTAATATGCTTTGCATATTTAGTTGGCCACACCTTTAGTCAACTATAATTTGTCTGATTGCAGCAAGGTAATTTTTAAGATATTAATTTGGTTTGATGAGGGTCTTTTCCCCTTCTTTCCTATCTTGTGCCCCTCTTCTGGGCCATGCAGGTCTTAGTGTTTCATTGTTCCTGGGATTTCATAGGTGTAGAGCAAAACTTTCAATGTGAAATGTTTTCTTTCATTCTTTAGTAAAAGTTTAAATGGGGGAAAGAGAACATTTTTAGTGTACTGCAGGGGAAGAAGGAAATTTTCTACCTTTGCAGGCTGGAAGAAGGGAAAGGGAGATTTTCCCTAAGTCAAATAGGTCTTAGAGGTCTCTGGGTTTCACAGGCACTAGGAACAGCATGTTGTCCAAATCTGGACATCACTCTAGAGCAAGGGTGTCCAATCTTTTGGCATCTCCTGGCCACACTGGAAGAAAAGGGTTATTTGGGCCACACATTATATACATTGTGACACATAATCACAAAAATATCTCATGATGTTTTAAGTAAATTTATAATTTTGTGTTGGGCCACATTCACAACCATCCCGGGTTGCATGTATCCTGTGGGCCTTGGGTTGGACACCCCTGCTCCAGAGGATGAAATCTGGCAAACCGAGGGAGACTGTGTCCTGGCCTCTGGCCCCTAGTTCCTCCCAACTTGGAAAAGAATCGCATGCCTAGCATGGCATAGAATCCAAGAGTCAACATTCTTCTAGGGGTCATGTGGACTTGTACAACAAGGCCCTTGACTGACTGAACATTAGAATTTGCTGGATTTTCCCTGAGGCACATACACCTTCCTTGGGCGGGTGAGAGAATTCCCCACCTGGGTTCTCTTGCATACCCGAGTTAGGGAACTAAATTAATCCATCACATGTGTTTCCCCAACAAAAGTAAATACTAATTGGCAGCTCTATGAAAAAGAAAAACAATATTTGCAAAGACAGTTGTATGGACCTAGAGACAAGGCAAATAAAATGCTGCTGACAGATTTATCTCTGGCTGTTTCAGGGCAGTATATGCTGGACCTGGCCCTTTCGGGAAGCAAGGGCCTTCTCATTTTATCACCAACGAGTTGTCAGACATCATTTCATTTCCATGAAAACAAGTAGACTTTTATCTGCTACTATAAAGTTTCCAAGAAGCCATTCTGCTTTAATCAGGACCACAGAAGAGAAAGAGGGGTCAGAAATGATGGAGACTATGTAACCCAGCCAGCCCCATGCACAGGGACCAGAGGTGTGATGTCAAGCCACAATCCACTTTAGAAATGTCCACAAAGTTCTGAATCACTGACATGACAAGTTTAAAAGTCTTGGATGTTTGGCATTTTCCTCTAAATTAAAAGGGTGCCACAAGCATAGTATATGCCCCTACTGAACCCTCAGGTAAAAAAGAGTCACCTTAAAGAGTCCGTAATATGAGGTGGTTCCTTAATTCATTTTCTACATTAAAGGACTATCTGGGAATGCATATTAGATTGAAAAGATTGTAAACAATATTACTTTAGATAATTGAGAAGTGCCATGAAAGAATCAACTTAAAAGGAGACAAATGAATTTAAATGAGATTATTAATCATTATTTTTAATTGAGTATTATATATTTTTTAATAAACAAATCTGTTGAAAACATTTTTAAAACAGTATAGTAAATAGATCTATCTTTTGGCTAACCTTTGTTATTTAAATTCAAATGAATTAGAGAAAACAAAATTGTCCTGACTTCCCATGATTTAACACCATATCTCAGAATAAAAATTTTAAAGGCAGCCTCACAGATAGATTCGAAAGCACCATATCTCAAATAATTTAGAGAGAAATAAAGATGGTGTAAGATGACTCAAAGGGGGACTGTAATAATAATGAAAAAGGAATGCCAAAGATGTTTTAAAAATTCACAAAATACAGTTTTATGGAATGTTGAAAAATGTCATTATAACATGTTATTTTAAACATGCACTAATAACTGAATTAATTAATAAATAACATCTATTTCACATATAACTATAAGACTTTAAATATTAGAATGTAGAACAAAAAGAATTTTTAAATACAATGTTCAGTTGGAGAAAACCTTTCATTTGATATAATTTTACATATACATAAATATCCTGTACATATACATGTTTATATGTATGTATATTATATTTCTTTACATTTATGTACAAATATAAATAACATAAAATATATGGCATTTATATATGTGTTATGGTGTTCTTATAAACATAACATCATAGAGTTAAATAGCGGCTATCATCATTGAAATCCTTACTCTTTTATAGCTTTTTCTGTTTCAAATAACTTTGGACAAAGAAAAATTTATACTGTACAAAGTAATGTAGAGGAAATCAAGGCTGTTACCAAATATGAAATGCTATTTACCCTGACTAATGCTATAGATGATGAGATGCCATGTACCCTGACTAATGCTGTAAATGCTTCTCTCCCACCTCTGTAAGCCCCTAGGCACCAAATCTATACCACGCCTCCCAGGACCCTTCCGAGACCTATACCACGCCTTGCGAGACCTTCACCATTTATGCCAACATAAAAGGAGTACGGTGATATTGTTCAGGGCCCCTGATTTGAGAGGGTACCCACGGGGCCAGCAAGATTACAAAACATTCCTTTCGGTACTCCCGGTGCCATGTGAGTCTTTACTGGTTTCACTTTCTGCAATAGGGGTACATCAATATGAACGGCTCTGAGTGAAAAAGACAGGAAACGGGGGCGGAGAAGAAATAACATTTCACCAGGAACCTTGAATATCGGCCGACCTCTAAGGAAGGAAAGATGCATTATCCTTGAACACGGTCATTGTTCCTTTAAGGGCCTACACATGAGGGCAGGCTCAGAAATAGGGAAACGGGATCTCACTGCCAAAACTAGCACAGGG
>PVJD01013054.1:0-36281 GCA_004026545.1 Mormoops blainvillei | reverse complement strand
TATACGTTGCTTCGGGTATTTCTTCCTATCTATAAACAAGATATGTGCTTCTACTTATTTCTACATTCTTCAGTTTCTTTTTTAAGTATATTTTATTACTTATGCTATTAGAGTTGTCCCCTTTTACTCCCCTTTATCCCCCTCTGCCCTGTACCCTACTTCCCTCCAGCATTCCCCACCCCTTAGTTCATGTCCGTGGATCATACATATAACTTATTTTGGCTTCTCCACTTCCTATATTATTCTTAACCTCTCCCTGTCTATTTTGTACCTACCAATTATGCTTCTATTTCCTGCACCTTTTCCTCCATTCTCCCCCCACCACTCCCTGCTGATAACCCTCCATGTGATCTCCATTTCTGTCATTCTGTTCCTGTTCTAGTTGTTTCCTTAGTTTATTTTTGTTTTTAGGTTCAGTTGTTGATAGTTGTGAGTTTGTTGTCATTTTACTATTCATAGTTTTGATCTTCTTTTTCTTAGATATGCCCCTTTGACATTTGATATAATAAGGACTTGGTGATGATGAACTTCCTTAACTTGACCTTATCTGGGAAGCACTTTATCTGCCCTTCCAATCTAAATGATAGCTTTGCTGGATAGAGTAATCTTGGATGTATGTCCTTGCCTTTCATGACTTTGAATACTTCTTTCCAGCCCCTTCTTGCCTGTAAAGTTTCTTTTGAGAAATCAGCTTCTTTTGAGAAGTCTTCTGGGAACTCCTTTGTAGGCAATTCTCTCCTTTTCTCTTGCTGCTTTTAAGATTCTCCCCTTATCTTTAATCTTGGCTAATTTAATTATGATGTGCCTTGGCGTGTTCCTTCTTGGGTCTAACTTCTTTGGGCCTCTCTGAGCCTCCTAGACTTGTATGTCTATTTCCTTTGCCAGATTGGGGAAATTCTCCTTCATTATTTTTTTAAATAAGTTTTCAATTATTTGGTCTTCCTCTTCTCCTTCTGATACCCCTATGATTCAGATGTTGGAACATTTAAAGTTGTCCCAGAGGTTCCTAAGCCTCTCCTCATTTTTTTTGAATTCTTGTTTCTTCATTCTGTTCTGGTTGAATGTTTATTTCTTTCTTCTGCTCCAAATCATTGATTTGAGTCTCGGTTTCCTTCCCTTCATTGTTGGTTTCCTATATATTTTTCTTCATTTCACTTTGCATAGCCTTCACTTCTTCCTTTATATTGTATCTGTACTCAACCATTTCTGTGAGCATCCTGATTACTAGTGTTTAGAACTTTGCATCTGATAGATTGGCTCTATCTCCTCGTTACATAGTTCTTTTTCTGGAATTTTGATCTCTTCTTTCATTTGGGCCATATTCCTTTGTCTCAGGGCACCTGTTACGTTGTAAGGGACAGAGCCTGAGGTATTTGCCAGGGTGGAGCAAACTACTTCACTGCGTTGTGGTGCTGTATGTGGGGGAGGTATCAGAGAGGGAACAATGACATTTGCTTGGCTCTCACTTCACTTTCAGTCACTTACCCCACTACCCACAAACAAATTGGGCCCTTCTGGTGCTGATTCCCATGTGGGTGGGTTTGTGCTTGTTTTAGGGCCCCATGGGTCCCTCCAATGGACTCTCCTGTAAGACTGGGAGTTTCTGCTACCCATGCAACCCCCACAGGTTTTTACACCCAGAGATTCTGACACTTTATTTTCCCACTCTGGAACCCTGGGTTGCACCATCTATCTCACTCCCCAGTTGCTCCTCCCAGTTTATCCACACGCAAATGTCAGACTGATTGGTCCGCCAGCCACCACCTTGCTGCATGTCCTCTCTACCCCAGTTTCCCTTATCCATCTCTCCTACCATTCTGTATTTATGTTTCTTCTTTAACTCCTTGGTTTTCAGGCCTCCATTCAATTAGATTTTCTGGCAGTTCTGGCTGTTTTTTTCTTTTTAAATTGGTTCTTGTCCTTTTGGTTGTATGAGGAAACAAAACATATCTATCTATGCCTCCATCTTGACTGGAAATCTTCTTCAATTTCTTTCTTTATTGTCTTATAATTTTCTGAGTATGGGTGTTTTGTTTTGTTTTTCACATCTTGGTTAAATTTATTCCTAGGTATTTTATTCTTTTTGAAGTCATTGGGAATTGGATATTTTCTTAGTTTCCTTATCTGATATTCATTATTGGTGTATAAAATGCAACAGATTTCTGGATATTTATGCATACTGCTACTTTACTGGATTCATTTACCAGTTCTAATAGTTTTTTGGTTGAGTCTTTAGGGTTCTCTATATACAGTATCATGTCATCTGCAAATAAAGACAGTTTTACTTCTTTCTTTCCAATTGGGATGCCATTTATTTCTTCTTCTTGTCTGCTTCCTGTGGCTAGGACTTTCAGTACTATGTTAAATAAGACTGGTGAAAGAAGATATCCATGTCTTGTTCCCAACCTAAAGGGAAACACTTGTAGTTTTTGCCCCTTGAGTATGATGTTGGCTATAGTTTTGTCACATATCACCTTTACTACATTGAGGTATGTTCCCTCTTTTTTCACTTTGCTGAGAGTTTTAATCATATATGGGTGCTGGATTTTATCAAATGCTTTTTCTGCATCTATTAATATTATCATGTGGTTTTTAGCCCTCACTTTTTTTATGTCATGTATCACATTAATTAATTTGCAATATTGTATCAACTTTCATCCCAGGAGTAAATGACACTTAATCATGGTGTATGATCTTTCTAATGTATTGCTGGAATTGGTTTGTTAATATTTTGTTGAGGATTTTAGCATCTACGTTCATCAGGGATATTAGCCTTAGTTGTTTTTTTTTTTTTCTTTGTAGTGTCTTTATCTGGTTTTGGAATTAGGATAATACTGGCCTCATTAAAAGAGCTTGGTCTTTTAAAGTCTTCCCTCCTCTTGAATTTTTTTTTAGAATAGTTTGAGAAGGAAAGGCATAAGTTCTTCTTCGAATGTTTGGTAAAATTCACCTGTGACATGACCTGGTCCAGGACTTTTGTTTGTTGGAGTTTTTTGATTCCTGCTTCAATTTCACTAGGTATAATCTGTCAGTTCAGATCTCTGATTTTCCCTGATTCAGCTTTAGAAGATTGCATGTTTTTAAAAATTATCTATTTCATCAAGATTGTTTAATTTGCTGGAATATAGTTGTTCATAATATTTTCTTACAATCCTATGTATTTTTTTTGTCTCAGTTATTACTTCCCCTCTTTTTTTCTGATTTTATTTATTTGGGTCCTCTCTCTGTTTTTCATGATGAGTCTGGTTAAAAGTTTGTCAATCTTAGTAACTTTTCAAAGAACCAGCTCTTCATTTCATTTAGCTTGTATTTTTAAGAGTCAATTTCATTTATTTCTGTTTTGATCTTTATTATTTCCTTCCTTCTACTCACTTTGGGTTTTGTTATACTTTTTCTAATTCCTTTAAGTGTAAAGTTAGATTGTTTATTTGAGATTTTTCTAGTTTCTTGAGGTAGGCCTCTAACACCATGAATTTCTATCTTAGATCTGCTTTCACTGTGTCCCATTTATAGTAGGTTGTTGTATTCTCATTTTCATTTATTTCAACATATATTTTGATTTCTTCCTCGATCTCACTGTCAACCCATTCATTCTTTAGTAGCTTGTTATTTAGACTCAATATGTTTGTGTGTTTTGTTATTTCTTTTTTGTGATTGATTCCTACTATCATACCATTATTGTTAGAGAGGATGCTTAATATGATTGCAGTCTTCTTAAATTTATTGAGAGTTGTTTTGTGTCCTAACATAGGGTCTATCCTGGAAAATGTTCCATATGCACTTGAAAAGAATGTATATTCTGCTTCTTTGGGGTGAAATGCTCTGAAGATATCGATTAAATCCATTTGATCTAGTGTGTCATTTAAGGCCACTGTTTCCTTATTGATTTTCTACCTAGGAGGTCTATCCATTGATGTCAACGGAGTGTTAAAATATCTGAATATGATTGTATTACTGTTGGTATCTCCCTTTATATCCATCAATATTAGCTTTATGTATTTAGGTGTTTATATAGTAGGTACATTAATACTTACAAGGGTTATATCCTCTTGTTAGATTGATCCCTTTATCATTATGTAGTGACCTTCTTTATCTCTTAGTATAGCCTTTGTTTTAAAGTTTTTGTATCAGATATAATATTGCTATCCTGGTTTCTTTTTCATTTTCATTTGCATGAAATATTTTTTCCATCCCTTTATTTTAGTCTGCATGTGTCTTTCATTCTGAGGTGGGTCTCTTGTAGACAGCATATATACAGGTCTTATTTTCTTATCCATTTAGTGATCCTTTTTCTTTTGAGTGGCGCATTTAACCTATCTATGTTTAAAGTGATTATTGATAGGTATGTATCTATTGTCATTTTATTCTTTAAACAATCTGTTTTTTATTTCCTTCTTCTTCTTCTTCTTCTTCTTAAAGTAGACCCCTTAACATTTCTGGTAATACTGGTATGGTAGTAATAAACTCCTTTAGCTTTTTCTTATCTGGGAAGCTTTTTTATTTCTCCTTTAATTATAAATGAGAGCCTTGTTAGATAAAGGAGTCTTTGTTCTAGGTCTTTGCTTTTCATCATTTGAATATTTCATGCCAATCCTTTCTGGTCTGAAATATTTCATTAATAAATTAGCTGACACTTTTATGGGAGTTTTCTTAAATGTTACTAATGGTCTTTCTCTTGTCACTTTTAAGATTCTCCCTTTACCTTTTTGAAATTATGCTGTGTCTTACACAACAAAGAAATAAAAACACAGGTCAATATCACTGATGAACATAGACACTAAAATCCTCAACAAATATTGGCAAGCTGCATCCAGCAACACATTAAAAAGATCATATACCATGATCAAGTGAGATTCATCTCAGGGATGCAAGAATGGTACAATATTTGTAAATCAATAGCTGTAACACATCACATAAACAAAAGGGAAGACAAAAATCACATAATTATGTCAAAAGCTGCAGAAAAAAGCATTTTAAAAGATATAGTACCCATTTATGATTAAAAACACTGAGCAAAGTGTGAGTAGAGAGATCATACCTCAACATAATAAAGGTCATATAGGAGAAATCTACGGTCAGTATCATACTAAATGGGCAAAAACTAAAACCTTTCCCACTAAGATCAGGAACAAGACAAGGGTGTCCATTTTCACCACTTCTGTTCAACACAGTATTAGAAGTTCTAGCCACAGAAATCATACAAGAATAAGAAATGAAAGTCATCCAAATTGGAAAGGAGGAAGTAAAACTGTCATTGTTTGCAGATGACGTGATAGTGGACATCGGAAACCCTATAGACTCCACCAAAAAACTAGTCGACCTAATAAATCAATGTGGCAAAATGGCAGGATACAAAGTCAATATTCAGAAATCAAAGGCATTTTTGTACACCAACAATGAAATATCAGAAACAGAAATTAGGAAAAAAATCCTATTTACTATAGCAACAAGAGAAATAAAGTACCTAGGAATAAACCTAACCACAGAGGTAAAAGACTTGTACTCCCAAAACTACAGAACACTGAAGAAAGAAATTAAGGAAGATACAAATAAATGGAAGTATATACCATGTTAATGGATTGGAAGAATTAACATCATCAAAATGTCCATACTACCCAAATCAACTTATAGATTCAATGCAATCCCTATCAGAATCAATGACATATTTCATGGATACAGGACAAACATTTCAAAACTTTATATGGAGCCATAAATGTGCCTGAATAGCCTCATCAATTTTGAGAAAGAATAACAAAGTAGGAGGGATCACAATACCTGATATGAAACTATATTACAAGGCCACCTTAATCAAAACAGTCTGGTACTGGCATAAGAACAGGCACATCGATCAATAGAACACAATAGAGAACCCAGAAATGAACCTTTGTCTCTACGGTCAGTTAATATTCAACCAAGAATCAGGAGCATAAAATACAATAAAAACAGCCTCTCAAAAAATGGTGTTGGGAGATCTGGACAGCTATATGCAACAAAAATGAAACCCAACCACCAACTTAGACCATACACAAAAATAAACTCAAGATGGATAAAAGACTTAAACATAAGTCGTGACACCATAAAAGTCCTAGAGTAGAACACAGGCAGGGAAATCTCAGACATTCCATGCAGCAATATTTTCACTGATCTGTACCCTAGAGCAAGGGACATAAAGGAAAGAATAAACAAATGATACTGCATCAAAATAAGAAACTTCTGCATGGCTAAAGAAAACATCAACAAAATGTAAAGGGAATCGGCCATATGGGAAAATATATTTTCAAATGATGCCTTGGACAAGGGTCTGATCTCCAACATATATAAAGAACTCACATGACCCCACACCAGGAAGACAAACAATTCAATTTAAAAATGGGCAAAGGACCCAGACAGACACTCCTCCAAGGAGGACATACACAGGGCCCAGAGACATATGAAAGGATGCTCAGCATCACTAGCCATCAGAGAGATCAAAGTTGAAACCACAATGAGATACCACTTCACACCAGTCAGAATGGACATCATAAACAAATCAACAAACAGCAAGTGCTGGAAAGGTTGCAGAGAAAAGGGAACCCTTGCACGTTGTGGGAATGCAGACTGATGCAGCCACTTTGGAAAACTGTATGGAATTTCATCAGAAAACTAAAAATGGAACTGCGTGGCAATTCCACTGCTGGGACTATACCCTAAGAACCCTGAAACACCAATTTATACCCTTTTGTTCACAGGCTGTTACTTAATCCACAGAGCCACACCAGCTAGTGCCTTATAACCATTTTTAAAGCTCTATATCTGATAAATTTCTTGCCTTTATTTCATTTAGCTCTTATTCTAGAGATTTCTCCCTTCATTTGGGGTATATTTCTATGGTTTTCCATTTTGGTTTCCTCATTGTTTGTTTTCTGTGTTATGTAGATCTGCTATGTTACCCAGCCTTGTTAGGGTGGTGTTATATAGTAGGTGGCCTTATGGAACAGGTGTCCTATGGAACCCAGTGGCCCAGTCTTACCTATCACCTGAGATGAGAGCTCCATGAATGTCCTTTGTAGAGCTTATATAAGCCTTCCTGTTGTAATTGAGTCTTGATTACTATGGTACCGTTCATGCATGGGGTTAACCCTGAAGCTGGCTGACTATGAGGATCAACCATAACCACAGTGTACAAGTTGTTGTGTAGGTGCTGACCATATGAAGCAGAATTCACCTCAGCAGGGTCTGGCACCTGCCTGCAAGATTTTTCTTTTGATATGCCACTTGTGAAGCTAGTTTGATCATGCTCTGATGTTATCTGAAGATGCTCACTGAGTGTGTTGGTTCTTTTAGGGGCCTCTTAGAAAAGACTGTGGTGCAGGCCTATGTCAGATGCTGAAAGTTACTGGCCTTTGCAACATGTTTGGAGCTACAAATTGATCCACAGTTCGTGCCTTTCTCTGCTGGTCCTGGGTGTGCACAGTAAGGACCAAAACCACTCTTATCAGCACTGGACCAGGAGGCAGGTCAGCAAAAGTCTCAAGGTACCCTGAGATCTGTCTCTGCCTGCTCCACCTGCTGGCTGACTATTAGGTTCAGTCACTGAAAGATCCTGTGGCAGTAGTCAAGTTGCATGAAGTAGGTTCTCAGTTGCCAGGTAGTCATGAGTGTTGTTCACTAGATTTTTACAAGTTCAAACTTGACGTCAGTCCTTGGTCTGCTGTCATTCGGCAAATGTCCTAATGTATACCAAGTCTATCTACCAACTACTATATACTCACACAATTTTGTGATAGAACAGTGTTAGAGTTTCATCAGGGTGAGGCCAGTGGAGTTTATCAGGTGCAAAGAGTCCAAGGATTGGCCATGTGAAAGGAGGGCACTGCACTCATCAGGCATGCAAGGGAAAAATGTTCCTTACCCTATAGCCACACAACTCAGTTTGCCCTAGATTCTGCCAGGAGCCCCATCTCAGCAGGGCAGGGCTGCTGGGAGTCAGAAGGGTAGGGCTAGTAGATATCTCATGAGAGAGAGGTGCCTATAATGCTTAGGGGAATGTGTGAGGCGTGGCCCCCACCCCAGAGCCACATATCTCAGTCTGTCCTGGATTCTGCTCAGACCTCGCCAGTGTGGAACCACAAAGATTTGGGAGAACGGACCACCACTAGCATAGAGGTTGGGGCTAGTATATCCCCCATGAGGAGGAGGTGCCAGTCAGGTTCATAGGAAAGTGGGTGGAATGGCCCCACCCCAAAATGACACGACTCTATCACTGACACCCCCGGAGTCTACCCAGACCTCTACAATTTGGGCCCAGGCAGCTGACTACTCTGTAGGATGTGAAACCTGGAGGATGGGGCAACAGGCAGCCCGGAGGGTGAGGCTATTGCCTTCCCCCAAGCTGTTGTCACATGGAAGGAAGTGCTTCACCCAAGAAGTGGGGGAGTGACTAAGTACCAGTATTGGGGTGGCTGTAACCTCATCTCTCTTACTAGAATTTCAAATACCAGCCTCTCCTCTGAAGACTCTAGTCTGCTCTGCCCTCCTTCTGCCAGAGACCAGAGTGAGTGGCTGTGAATGAGATTCTGTGCATTGGTCCTTTAAAAGGGTGCCAGTGTCTCAAGCAGACATGAATCTCTTTCTGATGAACAGAATTCTCACTGATTTTCACAGTCAGATGTTATGTGGGCACCTCTTCCTGGCTCTGGTGCCCTGGGCAAGGGACCCCAGCTTGGGGTTGAGACCTCATGCTTCTCAGGGGGGCACCTCCTGCAGCTGAGATATCCCTGTAGAATATCAGCTGCCACCCTTCTCTCATTTCTACCCATCCCACCAGTCTTGATGTGGCTTCTTCTGTAAATCCTTGGTTAAAAGAATTCTGTTCAGCTAGTATTCAGTTGTTATTCAAGATGATTGCTCTAGGAGAATCAAGGTTGCAGAGGAGTGAATGGAAGTCACATTGACCTCCTCCCAGGACCAATCTGGGATTACAACTAAATTGTGGAGAAATCACCCAGAGCAAACAACTGAACAATAGTGAGAGAGAAGCCTTATAACCTCAGACAGACAGAAGAATCAGTTCAGCACAACCTGACTGGTAAGGAGAGCAGTGGAGATGCAAGAAGACTGGCTGGGCACCCCTAGGCCGCAGGGCCAGAGGGATATTTAAGCAGCAAGTTGGATCCTCCTGAGAAGAGTGGGGTCTAAACCATAAGTGGGGATCCCCAGCCTACAGCACCAAAGCCCAAAAAGTACACAGATAACAGCCAGCTGCAAAAAGCAGCAGGGCTGCTCTCTGCCAGAGACAGGTGGTTGGAGACAGAAAGAGCTGATTAAAGGGCTAACATAAATTTTCATTTACAGCCACTTAACCTTGGCTCCAGCCAAGGTCGGGGCAGAGTGGGCTGGAGATGCCTGAGGGGAGACTGGGGACGAAGGCTTTGGGGGGAGAACTGAGAGAGTGTCACTGGAATCCTGATGCTGAATCATCCCTCACATAGCAGCAGCCATCTTGCTCAGGCAGACCACTCCCCCGAGTGGCAGCCTGAGAGGTAAGAACAGCCCCACCCCCATAAGGGACTCTGCCCTGACCCTGTGGTGCTTAAGCCTGACTGCTGAGTGCAGAGTGGCAGCCACAAACAGTAGATCCCTGCAAAGGGGGGTCAGAGTGGATTAGAGGTGCTTCAGGAGAGACTGAGGACAGAGACTTTGGAGAGAGAACCGAAAGAGTAGCCACTGGGATCTCGGTGCTCAATCATCCCCCATAAAGCAGCAACCATAGAGCTCACACAGTCCAGTCCCCTCTGAGAAGCAGCAGCCTGAGGGGAAACAAGAGGCTCAGCCCCAGGAGGGATCCTGCCCTGCCCTATGGTGCTTAAGCCTGACTGCTGAGTGCAGAGTGTCTCAATTAACAATGGAAGGAGACAGCCACAGACAGTAGATCCCAGGAAGTCTTGAACAGACTGCCTAAGGTCAGACAGGGTCAACATCTTACTCACTAAAGGTGGAACCAGAAAGAAAAAACAGTGGTAAATACTAGAGGCTACCGAGATGAAATCAACTGTGGTCTTCTCCATGATTTGCAATATTTTCTTTACTACATAGCTTTTTAACATTCATTTTTTGTCCATTATGTTGGTGTATATTAACTCACTAGATTTTATACTATAGTCTATTTCTCTCCTTTCTTATAATACCCTCAACCTCTTTACAGCCTTAATACTGGTTCATTTGCTGTTGATAGTGGGATTGCAGGGAGCAGTTATTTTTGTGGTCATGGGTTTGTTTCCTCAGGTTTATGGTTTTGCTCTGACAGCCAAACAATGGGAAGACAGAGAAACAACCCCCAATCAAAAGGAAGGGAGAAATCCTCAGAAAGACTACTAAATGAATCAGAGGCAAGTAAACTATAAGATATTGAGTTCAAAACAATGGTTATAAGGAAACTCACTGAACTCAGTGAGCTCAGTGAGAATTATAAAAACTACAGGGAAACTACAAGGAACTTACCGCAAACTACATCAGCATGAGAAAGGACATAGAAATTACCAAAAAGAACCAAGAAGAAATGAAGAATACAATTTCTGAATGGACGAAAACAGTAGAAGGAATGAAAAGCAGCCTAGATTAAGCAGAGGATTGAATCAGCAAGCTGGAGGACATGGTAGAAAAAAAACTCCCAAAAAGAGGATGAAAATGAAAAAAGGCTCAAAAACAATGAAGAGGGGTTAACGGAAATGCAGGACAACATGAAACATAATAATGCCTGTATAATAGGAATACCAGAAGGGGAAGAAGAGGAGCAAGGAATAGAACGCCTGTTTGAAAAAGTAATGGTGGGAAACTTCTCTAGTTGGAGGACAGAAAAAGTCACACAAGTACAGGAAGCACAGAGTGTCCCAACCAAGAGTAATCCAAAGAAACTCACTCCAAGACACATCATAATTAAAATGGCAGATATCAAGGACAAAAAGAGAATCTTAAAGGCAGCAAGAGAGAAATAGGAAGTAAGATACAAGGGAGCCCTGATAAGGCTAGCAGTTTATCTCTCCACAGAAACACTACAACCCAGAAGGGATTGCAAGAAATATTTCAAGTAATGAAGAGCAAAGGCCTGTAACCAAGACTACTGTACCCAGAAAGACTCTCAATTAAAATGGAAGGTGAAATAAGGAGTTTCCCATACAAAAGGAGGCTAAAAGAATACACCTCTACCAAACCAGCATTGCAAGATATGCTAAAGGGACTGCTTTAAGAAGATGAAGAAAAACAGTGAGAGAGAGAGGAACACAAGTACAAAGGGGAAAAATGAATAAGTACCTATCAATAATAACTTTAAATGTAAATGGATTAAATGCTCCAATTAAAAGTAGCTGAACAGATAAGAAAACAAAACCTGCACATATGCTGCCTATAAGAGACCCACCTCAGAACAAAAGACCTACACAGTCTGAAAGAAAAGGGTTGGAAAAAAATGTTCCAAGCAAATGGACAGGAAAAAAAAAGCCAGGGTAGCAATACTCATATCACACAAAATAGACTTCAAAGCAAAGGCTATCAAAAGAGACCCAAAAGGGCACTTCATAATAGTAAAAGGAAGAATCCATCAAGAAGACATAAACATTATAAACCTATGTGCACCCAACATAGGAGCACCCAAATATATAAGGAAAATCCTGGAGGACCTCAAGAAAGATAGACAGCAACACACTTATAGTGGGGGATTTTAATACCTCACTGTCAACAATGGATAGATATTCCAAACAAAATATCAACAAAGATATTGTAGAACTGAAAGATGCATAGATCAAATGGACTTAACTGTTAAATATATAGAACCTTTCATCTCAAAGAAGCAAATTACACATTCTTTTCAAATGCACATGGAACATTTTTCAAAGATAGACCACACGATAAGACACAAAACAAGCCTCAACAAATTCAAGAAAATTGAAATCATATCAAGGATTTTCTCAGAACACAAGGATGAATGGACCCAAAAACTGTGGTACATCTACACAATGGAATACTATGCAGCAGGAAGGAAGAAGTAGCTACTATCTTTCGCAACAGCATGGATGGAATAGGAGAGCATTATGCTAAGTGAGATAAGCCTGGCACTGAAAGATGGATAACATATGATCTCACCTATAAGTGGAATCTAATCAACAAAATAAAAAAGGAAGCAAAATATAACCAGCAACATTGAAATAAAAAACAAACTGACAATAACCAGAGGGGAGGAGGGAGGGGGATAACAGGGAAGAAGGACAGGAAGGGTCATCAAGGGACATCAAAGGATCCATCAACAAAGCCAAATGGGGGAAGGATTGAGGGTGGGAGGCAGGGGTGGGTGGGGCTGGGGAAAGTTGTGCTGGGAAAATGTTGACCCAAAAAAATAGAATAAAATAGACAGGGGAAGGTAAGAATAGTATAGGAAATTAAGAAGCCAAATAACTGAATTGTACAGCCCATGGACATGAAATAAGATGTGTGGGGATGATGGGAAGGGTTGAAGAGTGGAAGGGATAAATAGTGGGGGGGAATGGGACAACTGTAATAGCATACTCAGTAAAATATTCCCAAAAAAAGAAAAAAGGAAAAAAAATTTCTGCCCCCTGCAAATAGAAAAAGATGATTGTTCTATATTTTAGTTGTAATTCCAGGTTGATCCTGAAAGAAGATGAATGTAACATCCACCTACTCTACCACCATCTTAGATCTCCTCCCTCTAACAATATTTATGAAGCAACCATCATAAAAATGCTTCAGCAATGCAAATTCTATTGAAACAAATAAAAAATAGAAAATTGCAGCAAATAAATAGAAGTTACAAAGAGAGTCAAATGGAAATTGTAGACTTGAAAAATACAAAACAGATGAAAAACTCACTGGATAGACTCAATCATAACGTGTAAACGACAGACCATATGTTAGTGAAGGTGAGGAAAAATCAGTAGAATTTACCCATTCTGTATAATGGAGAGAATGTAGACTGAAAAAAATAAGCATATCCTCATGGACCTATGTGACAATAACAAAAGTTCCACCATTTGTATCATCAGAGTTACAGATGGAGAAGAGAAGAAAATAAGGGCTGAAAGCTTCCTGAATTGGGTGAAAGACACAAACCTACAAATTGAAGATGCTAAGCAAACCTCAAAAAGGATAAGCCTAAAGAAATCCATGTCAAGCTACATCATATTCAAACTTTTTGGATCTAAAGGTGATGAAAAAGCCTTGAAAGCAGCCAGAGTAAAACAGTGCATTACCTATAAAAGAACACCAATTCCAATTATATCAGATTTCTTATCCAAAACCATGAAGACAAGAATGAAGTGACACATGTTTCAAGTGCTTAGAGAAAAGAAATGTTAACTACAAATTCTGTACTTGCAAAAATATCCTGCAGGAATAAAGGAGAAATGAAAGCAATTTCAGATAAAGGATAATCAAAAGAATGTTTCACTAGCTGACCTCTTAAATAGTGATTAAAGGAAGTTCTTTAAACAAAAAGAAAATTATAAAAAGGAGAAATACTAGAGAATCAGGAAAGAAGAATGTTTAAACTGAGGCATATCATTACCATGGAACGTAACTCAGCAATTTAAAGAAACAAATTATGGATACATGAAGGTGGTTCAGTGTTCCTGGCCTTCACTTGTCTAGGATGGCATGATCTAAGGACAGAGTGTTGGGTTTTTAATGGCTATGCTCCTAGATCTAAAAGGGGCGTGGTTAATCACTAAGGGCTCTCATTTCTACACTACGAAACTGGCTTTGATTGGCACCAACTTTGTGGAGATAGGCATAAAGATGGCAGTTGCAAAGCCTGAATCCTCTTTGGGCAGGATGGCATAGATTAGGCTTCCGTTTCGAGTGTGTATGGTTTGGCTAGGTTGGGATTCACATAGATTTTGGTGTTGGTGAGTAGACTTTTTGGAACTTGGAATGCCATGACTGGGCATCAGGCATGTAACCTTCCTTTTTGAGGTGATTTATTAGTGTTAGCTGAGTGTAAAATAGAACACAGATCACTGAGATGGTTTCTGAAAAACTTAATAATTCTCAGAAAACCTTAGTCAGCCTAAAAACCTCGAAGCCTAGGAACTTGTTTGGCATTACTCTTATCATTTAAATAATCCCACTTGAACACCTAGTCATTTTTTTAATCCCAGGTGGCCCAGAAACAGTACTGTCAGAGTTATCCCAGGTTGATTTGAGGCCAGACTGGGTGATATATAACACAGTGTTGTCTATGTGTATCACTGTTACTCATTTCAATATTCATACAAAGATCCTTTCATTGATCACTACTTAATTAGGGCAATTCTTGGCTGCTGTAACAAAGGAATCCAAAAGTAATTTGGACTTCCAATCAAGATATCAGCATAGATACATACAGCTCAGCTTCTCACGCAACCACATCAAAATTACAACTAAATTATAGAACAATCATCACTTAGAACTGTCAGAAATCGAGTTGAATGTAAGTCTGATAACTACAGAATTAAGGAAACCACATCCATCCAGACTGGTAGGAGGGACACAAATGTGGATGGGCTAGTCCTACACCCACATGCGCTGGATAAAAATTCAGGAGGGATATCTTAGGAGTGAGGATTCCCAGCCCTACACCAGGCCCCCCAGCCCAGGGCTACAGTGCAAGGAAGATAAGTCCCCACAACTTGTGGCTGCAAAAACCAGCAGGGATTGAGTCGGTGGAAGAAACTTCTGCAGTCCCAAGCAGTTCCTCCTAAAGAATCCACACACAAACTTACTCAGACTCACTCCCCCTGAGCTCCAGCACTGGAGTAGCAGCTTGAAAGGCACCAGTGGCATATGGTGAGGAACTGAAATGTCTGGCATCACGATGAAAGCTGGGCGAGAGCTTTCTCCCAGGCAGAAAGGTAGGCAGAGCCACAGAGTTAACAGGCAGGTGCCATATCTGAGACTCCATCAACCTGGCTAACACGGTTAGCCCCATCCTGGAGATAACCTGAGGCTTCATCCCACCCAACTTACTGCTGTTAAAAGCAGCTTTTCCATGTGAATTGCTGGTCTTGGCTCAAGCTTCACAACCTCCTAAATCCTTTCAAACAAGCAACAGCTGGCTTTGGTGTGCTCCCAGCCCCTCTACCTCTTGCTAAATGGCCCCAGGCATGGCAATAAATGCTACCAGCCTAGATTCTCGGCTGAGCTTTGCCTCAGAATCTCCAAGCCCAGCACAAATAGCAGCCATCTCAGGTTGCTCTATAGCTTAGTCATGGTGACCCCAGGAAAAACGCAGGTGGGGGCTAAATTTGCCGTGCACCATTCGGGAAACCCCAGGGCCTGTGCACCCAGTGGACAGCTACAGACTATGTTGGAGCACCACCACTCTGCCTCTGCATGACTGATTTTCCACAGAGGTCGGAGGTTGGTGGTCAGTGGTCACAGCCAATCCTTCCAACTGATTAGTCTGGGTAAATCCCTCCTATTAATCTGCCAACAGCAATCAAGGTTCAACTATAAGAGGAGGGTGTCCTCAGCCCACACGGAGAGCACGCCTTGAGTACCCAGTTTGGATAATAGGGATGCTGTGCCACTGGACCCTATAGGACACCTACTACATTAGATCATGCTAGCAAGACACAGAGTCAAAGCAGCTCTACCCAATACATAGAAACAAACACAGGTAGGCTGCCAAAATGAGGAGACAAAGAAACATGTCCCAAATGAAAGAACAGATCAAAACTCCAGAAAAAGAGCTAAAAGAAATGGAGATAAGCAATCTTTCAGATGCAGAGTTCAAAACACTGGTTATAAGGATGCTCAAGTGAGCAACTTAGTGAGGATCTCAACAGCATGAAAATGATCCAGTCGGAAACAAAGGATACACTAATTGAAATACAGAACAATTTACAGGGAAACAACACTAGAGTGGATAAAGTTGAGAATGAAGTAAATGATTTGGAAGTTAAGGAAGCAAAAACAACCAATCAGAACAACAAGAAGAAAAAAGAATCCTAAAAAATGAGGATAGTATAAGCAGCCTCTGGAACATCTTCTAGCTTTCCAACATTCACATCACAAGGGTGCTAGAAGGAGAAGAGAAAGAACAAGAAATTAGAAATCTATTTGAAAAAATAAAAGAAAACTTCCCTAATTTGGTGAAAGAATAGACATGCAAGTCCAGAAAGCACAGGAAACAAGATGGATGCAAAGAGGCCCACTCCAAGACACATTATAACTAGAATGCCAATAGTTAAAGATAAAAGGAGAATCTTAAAAGCAGCAAAAGAAAAGCAGTTAGTTACCTATAGGGGAGTCCCCATCAGACTGTCAGCTGATCTCTCAAAAGAAACTTTGCAAGGAAGAAGGAACTGGCAAGAAATATTCAAAGTCATGATAAGGAGGGACCTACATCCAAGATTGCTCTACCCAGCAAAGCTATCATTTAGAATGGAAGGGCAGATAAAGAGCTTACCAGACAAGAAAAAACTGAAGGAGTTCATCATTACCAAACCATTATTTCATGAAATGTTAAAGGGATTTATTAAAGAAAAGAAGATCAAAATTATAAACAATAAAATGGCAATAAATACATACCTTTCAACAACTGAATCTATAAAACAAACTAAGCAAACAAGAAGAACAGAGACAAAATCATGGATATGGAGAGTATTTTGATTGTTGCCCGCTGGGAGGGCGTGTAGAGGAATGGGTGAAAAGGTGAGGGGATTAAGAAGTACAAATAGGTAGTTACAGAATAGCCATGGGGATGTAAAGTACAGTATAGGAAATAGAGTAGGCAAAGAATTTATACATATGAAACGTGGACATGAACAATGGTAGGGGTGTTGTCGGAGGGAGTGGGGGTGTGCTAGGTGGGTTGAACAAAAGGGGAAAAATTGGGACAACTGTAACAACATAATTAATAAAAAATAAAAAAAACAAAAATAAAAGTAGTTCAATGGCTTAAAGAAATTTATTTCTCTCTCAAATACAATGAGTGAGGAATTCAAATATACAGGGCCACTATGCCCCATGTTGTCATTCAGGGACTTAGGTTCGATATATTTTATTTTTCCGTCAGCCCTGGAGTTTTGGCCTTAGTGGCATAGTTGCAGCTGGGTCAGATTCATCTGCATGTATCAGCTCATGGGAAGGATAAGATCACACAGCAGCACTTGGCACAATTTTACTGGCCAGGCCTGGAAGTAGCACACATCACTTCCACTCATGTGCCATTAGTGAAAACAGTCATACCACCACTATAATTACACAAGGTTTTAAGGCTAAAAATGGGAATTTCTAGCTGGGCAGCTATGTCCCAGCTGCAATTCTACTATTATAGAGAAATAGGAAAGTAGGTTTTGAAGGGCAGTCAGCCACATGTATTTATGTGTGCACTATGACCAAGGTCACATATCTACCTTCTTTGTTCTCCCCGATCTATGTCACAGAAGTCATTAACTCAGATGTTTATAGGGGCCAGGCAGTTAAAATAGTGAAAAAGCCTTGATTAGCCAGAGAGCATGTGACCTATATCAAAGAAGTTGTCCCCACTTTTCTCTAGCCAATCTTTGCCATCTGAGATTTTTAGGCTCAGGGATCCTGGCACCCTAATAGAGGCATCCACTGGTGGTGTCTACTCATGCAAATGTGGGTTGCAGCCAGATGTGCAGCAGAGGTGCAGAACTACAATAAACCTTGGTATATGAGTTTTCCCTAAGCTCCTGAGCATACCTAGGGTATAAGATAAGATCTGGACATTTTCCATTCCTCTTACCACCTCCCACACACACCTATAAGCTATGTTGATAGGACAAGTGAATTTTTGAAAATGGAAGTGATGCTCCCAAAAGCTGGGTATATGCCGAGTTTATGGCCTATAATAAAGGGCTGGTAGTAGCCTATATAATGCCTCTAGAAATTAGAAATCTTAAGTGACGTGGGTATTTCTAAATTAGGATTAAAAAAAGATGGCCCTTTTGAGCAGAAAAATTAGAAAAAGATGTTAACATCCTGGTGATTGCAGCTCTGTGCATGACACACAGCTTGGTAAAACTACGCTGAGCTGAATTTCAGTCCCACAACACCTTGGCCTGGAACATTTATGCCAGGCACAAACCCTGCTGCCCTGCTGCCCTGCTGCTTTACCTAGTAAAATCTTAGCTGTCATACCTGCTGTTGTTGCGGCCTGAGGTCACCAGAGGGCAGCAAACTACATAAATTCTATCTACCCTTGGATTCCCCATTGGAGAATCTGATGAATCAGATGTGTGGCAGCCTCTATGTTCAGGTAAAATCTGTTAGCTCCCAGAGGCTCCTGGGCTCAGCTGATCGGGGAAATTTATTGTACATTGATCTCTTTGAGCCTTTGAAAAACTGGGCTACCAGCTTGTTTCATCCTACCCATGGCAACTATTTAAGGAAACAAAACAAATCCAGTTTCCTGCAGACTTGATTATATCTTAGCAGGTAGAGCCATGAAATGTTTCTTAAAGTAGTTTGGAAATATGAAAAAATCTAGCATAGTGCACATCATCCCAGCATAATTCCAATATATTCTTGTTTTCAGAAAGGGTCCTACAGTATTGCCTTTCTGCCAGCTAAGAGACAAAGAATATAATTTAGGCAGTATTCCCTTAGGGCCCTTAAAACACAGTGTTTCCAGTCATAATTGTGTCTGAGCAACCTGAGTCTAATGGGTTCCCTTGTTAATCCTTAGGTGGCAGCACCAATAGTGATGAGGGGACAGATCAAGTTGATTGTGAGAATAGTTCTACAGCCTCCTTGCCTAGCATTGAGGCACAGGGCAGCAAATAGTCAGCCTTCCGTATCCATGGGTTTTGCATCTGTGGATTCAACCAACCACAATCAAAAACAATATTTTAGTTCCACAGTTGGGAATCCAGAATGCAAATGGCTGACTGTATGCATTGTTCTGTGCTATTTTATATAAGGGACTTGAACATCTATGGATATGGGTATTCAGGGGGCTCCCTGGTATCTCCAGCCTTAGGAAACAGGTCGACTCTGTCCAAGGGAATGGGCAGAAGGTGAATGTGTGAGGCTGTGGGGAAACCAACAGAATTTGAAAGGGCTTGCTGACACCCAGATGGAGGAACATGGCTAAAATGAGTCTGTGAGAAGAGAGGGGAACATCAGGAGTCTATATGCTGAGTCAGTAGTGGTTGAGAGAACCACAGTGTATGGAAACAAGCCTGCTGAAGTGGAGCTGAAGGAGGCTAATCAAGAACACAAGCATCCATTGGCCCCAGCTGAGTTGTTACATGCTTATATTTCACGGAACATGCTGAGCCTAGTTAATGGGGCCAGGATGGGTAAAATACAGTGAGGCTGGCATTTAGTGCTTCTCTTCTAGGATGTAATAGGCACTGTTTATGCTGTGTACAGGGAGTAGTGGACTTGCACTGCCTTGTTCCCTAGCAAAGTGTTCTACATGTCCTCTCAGGATAAATGCACTCCGATGGGCAGCCTGGCACCATGAATAGCTTTTTATAAAAAAAGATTTTTTTATTTCTTTTTAGAGTGAGGGTAAGTGTAGGGGAAGTGGAGGCAGTCTGGCTTCCTCACAGAGGTGTGTGGGTAATGAGACGGAAGCAGTTTCTCACAACCTTGAATGGGCCTGATAAAGAGTGTTCTCACAGCCTTGAGTCTGGGTCCGATAAATAGTTCCCATAACACGTAGTGGGCTCACATGCACAGATCATGCTGTGTTACTTCACCTTTTGGCCTGATGCTGGCTTTGTTTGTGATAGTACTTAAGGAGGTAGGGGCTTCTCACTGTGCATATGAAGATACAGACATGCAAAGGGGGCAGTGACATGCAGTGTGACACGCAGCTTGCAGTGTGCATGGATCACCCGCTCCTGAATAAAGGTATGTCAGACATCCCAATGGCTCCGTGAATATTCTTTCAACTGCCCAAATCTTGTGAACCTATCTGGCCTTGAAAGGTCACAACACAGGAAGGGATGGAGAAAGAGAGGGAAAGAAACATCAGTACAAAAGAGAAAAACTAACCAGTTGCCCCTCTTATGTGTCCAGACCCAGGGACTGAACCCACAACTTAGGTATGTGCCCTGACCAGGTTTTGAACTGGTAACCCTTCTCTTTGCAGCATGACACCCAACCAACTGAGCCACTCCAGTCAGGGCCTGAATAGCTTTTATTAAGAACATATGTTAGGAGCTTAAAACCATTAACACAGAAAAGAACTTTTTGCAGTCAAGTCTGGCTGTGAAGCTTCTGATAAGGCCTGGCTTTCCAAGAGATGGCAGGATTTGCTGGTTATATTTCTTCATTCCTAAGCAAGTCTAGTGACAGCTTTAGGGAAATTGAGAGAATAGGGTTGTGGTCTAGAAAATGGGAAGGAGAGTAAATTTTCTCATGTATCATATTGTCTTACAATGTCACGGTATATCTGGGACACAGCTATCATTGAGTATTTCTTCTCTCCATTGAGTATACTGAAAAACCATAGAAGGACCAAAGAGGCTGCCAGGAGCTTTGGCTTTATTTCCAAAGATTCTTATGCAAAAGAGTGATCACTCTGCAGGAAAAGTAGCTCTCAGGACTGCTTGTTGTGTAGGTTTCTTTTCTGGGGTATGTGAAAACACTGGCTTTATTTCATTTTAACCCACTGAAATGGTTTACCTCAATATTAGCTCATCTTCCTTCCTTCCCATTTCTAAGTAGGCCCCCCTCAAGTTCCCCTACCAGTAACTATTTACTTCCTTGTAGAAATTTCCACCCAGCAGCTGCTGCATTTCACTTTGGTAAAAGGAGTAACCAAAACCATTCTTGGCTCAAACCTTAAACTGCTGCGAATCTTAATTGCCCTCCTTGTCAGAGGTTCAAGGCTGCCTGGAGTCCCCTCTCCCCAAGGTCAGTCAGAAATATAACAAGGACTTGTGTTTCTGCAATTGATGGGAGCCCTTGGAGAGGGGCTTGCATGGAACTTGTTTCCTCTTTCCACCCAAGAAAACCCAGACAAATTTTAGTCATGCACTGATAACACAGTAAGAAGCAGATGTGGTATTTGAACAGAGGATCTTTTGACTGCAAATCTAGTCCTTGTTCTAACACACTGAAAAGTATTATGAACAATAGAAACTCAATTAATGTTCATTGAGAGACGGCATTTATAACACAGTGTTTAAGATTTAAGCTTCTGACAGCTGGGTTATTTTTATTTTGTATGTGCAGTAAAATACCACTCAGTGGCATTAGGCATATTTGCAATTGTGTGCAATCATTTCCAGAATTATTTCATCATTTCTAACAAAAACTCTGCACTGACAAACTGAGTTTGAATACAGGTTCTGTCACTAAGTAATTGTGTAAACTTGTACAAATTCCTTAGGGGGCCTCAATTGTCTCATTTGTAAGAGAAGAATAATAAGCGCATCTGCTTCACATGGTTGTCTGTGTGGACACATAATACATTGTGATATTAATATTAATTATTAATAGCAATAAATTGGATAATTGGTTGTTTATTTCCTTTTTTTGAGTTCTTACTCTGTGTCAAGCTCAGAGTGCTTGAGCTACTAAATGACAGGGTTTATATTTCTTTTTTGCCGTTAAAAAATTTATTGGGTTATATTTACATTGTCCTCCACCCAAATTAAGGGAAAGACTAAAAACCAAAATAATAAATTCCAATGAAAGCCCCTCAAGAGCTCATAAACTACTAATATAAACCTGGTAGTTAATATGATAAAGGTAGAATTTTCAGGTTTGTATAAAAATTTCTATAATTTAGGTCGATGTTTTCCTCACCCATTATAAATCTTTGCACCACAATATAATGCTATGCTATTCTGAAATTTGTACCAATTGTACAAAAACAAAAGCAAGAGACCATGAAAAAAATTTATATGTTCTTCATGGCCTGAGGACACAAACATTTTTGAGCAGTAAAAGAGTGGCTATGAGAGCCTGACATTTTTCTGTATCTCATCTCTTCTGCCTATCTGTGTAAATGAAAGTCAGTAAGGTCTTAATAACAGAGGTCTCCTCTATCTCTCTCTTCTTTCTTAACTAATCCTACTCAATTTTTTCTCATCTTCCTGAGCATCTTCCATGAAGAACATTGTAAACTGGTTGAAAAAATAATAAAGAAAAGAAGAAGAATATGAAAGTAAGTTTTACAAGGGTTTTGTAATTATTTATTATTGTTTGTAATATTATATAATTAATTATTTGTAATTAATTATTTACCAGTGGAGTCACTGTTCAGTTTCATTGGCCAGTAGCTGGTACATGTTGAATAGGCCCCTGGGAGTTTAGTGCTTTCAGGGTGATCGTTGACAGAGCCGGGACTTGCACTCATGTCAGCAGCAGCATTGTCTGTGGGACCCAGCTCCAGCTCACTAGTCCCATTGGCTAGGGACACCATGGAGAGCAGGGACATCCAACACCATAGACAGCAGGGACACACACCTGGTGAGCCAGCCAGAGGGCAGAAGGGAAGTGCCGTAGCCTACTATGATACCAGTTACATCTAGATTGCAAGTCTTATGAAAGACGATGAGTCCTACATTTGCACTGGCCTCACAGACACAGAAGGAGCCATTGCCTTTCATCTACAGGTCAATGCCACACACATCCATACCCAGGATGTTAGAACTGCTTCCCTTGTTCACTGAATCGGCACATCACCCCCACACCACCTAGTGAGGAGTTGCTTTGCATCCTCCCACCTGTTAAACAACATAACATGGTGCTAACCACATGGCCTCTCATAACAATGCACATACATCCAGTCCATGAGACTCTTTAAAATTCTTCTGACACAGGTATTGAGCCTCATGGCAAATAAGATGGCTTAGATCAGCCAAATGGTGCTTATCTTGTGCCAAGAAACTGCTTTCCCTCTATAACCATGTGTATTCTTCACTACTATTGGGAACTTCAGCATTTCTGCTTCATCAATCATTTTAGAAAAATTTTCATGACCACCCTAAGAGAAGTATCAGGTAGAGGAATACCATGGCCAGCCAAGTCTTGAATGTACAGAACTTACTAACACAGTTTAGGATGACTTGAAGTCGGTTCATGAACTGGCATCCCATCTTCTCTGGACAGCATGAAAGAGATGTCACTATCACTTTGCACCAAAGGGATTAGTACTCTCACTACGGCCACCTGGAGGTAGGCAATAATTAGTTCTTCATTGATCTGCAGACCCAGGTTCCCTTGCTCAGTTGTCAGCACCACCTCTTCCATCAACACAGCCCTAAAGTCCAGTTGTTCCTCATAACACTTGGGTTTTAATGCTCATAACATCTCTTTTTTGGAAATAGTCTTCCCTGATTGGACAATCTGTCAGAAACCGTACCATGGCAGCCACAGAGCTACACACCTCAATCTACTTGTTCTTCCTTTTTCTGGATTATTTCCTCCTGAATGTAAACTCTTTTTGATTGCAGAAGGTAACAAAAGCAAGTTCAAAATCTGAGGGTAGGATGGAACTCTGGAGCAGGAGTCCTCAGGTGAAACTTCTCTCAACAGGGCTAAGATTTTAAACTCAGGTTGGTTTGACCTCAGAGCTTCCATTTATACTGCTTATACTGTGAGGATTAACTAAGATGAAGGACATTCAGCACCTGCCACCTAACATTCTCTCAAAAAATGCTAGCTCTTTTATTGTTATCATTACTGTTATCAAATTGAGTTTGAAACTCATACTTCCTTAGCCTCTTCGGTGATGGTAAATTGCCCTCTACTGCTACAAAGGAATGTTCCCAACTTTGCAATAAACTTATCTGTACACTTAAGTAGAAGAAAGAGGCTGGGAGCCTCTTTGATGTATGTAGGACTAATTACATCCTAGCTGCATGGTTGGAAGATACCCACTTCTTTCTCCATTTATCCCACATGGTAGGCCCAGGGCCAGCAGTGACAACGAATAACTTCCAGAAAGTGAAGAGGAATGAAGGGAAACCCCCTTCAATCATTGCCTTCCACAGTTATTCTCAACTCCCCACCACTCTACCCTACCAACAAGACCAACCAAATCCTCCCAACAGTAAATGTCAGTGTCAGCCCCAGTGACTACTGACGTTTCCCCATCTACCCTCTCACTCTCTCAGTGTCAGTCTCTTGGGCTGGCCAGAGGTGAGGGACAGGAGAAAGGGGAAGACAGGCCGAATGGGAGAAAGTGGGGCAGCTCTGAGCTCTGTTCCCTGCCTCTCACTCATTTCCAAGCTCTCAACCAGAGCTTCTCCTCCAAAGCCACAACCTGATTCTATATCCCACAGTCCTTTCTCCCTAAACTCGCAACTTTCAACCTGCTGGACTCCCCATCTTAACCCCCTCAGTGCGCCTTACCTCAGTGATAGGAGTCATTGTCCAAACAGGGGGTAAAAAAAAGAGGTTATCCTTGTTTCTGCTGCCAAGGATAGCCTGGGATCTTCAAGTTACATATCTAGATTCTCCCCTAATACTCTGTTTCAACAGGAGATGTATTTGCCCTTTTTTGGCACATCTCATGTTTTCCAATTTCCATGCCTTTGCTTCTATTATTCCATGTCCTTGAAACACCCTACCCCCTTTCATCATTCATGTAAAATTCCACTGCTTTCTTTAAGCCTTCCCTGGTTTCTCCTTCCCAGATGTGATATATTCCTCATTTTGATCTTGACTTGTTCTCCATGCGTACTGCTCCAACTGGCACTTCAAATAGTCTGCTTGTCAGTCACTCATGCTAAAATCTTAGCTCCACTTACAAGATAAATGACTTTCTCAGAGGCGAGGACTCTGTCCGAATCAAACTGGTAGCCCTGCAGTGCCTTGAACATAGGCCATACTTGGTGAACACTTGATCCTAATTGAAAGTATTTTCTGTGGAAACATGGGTAAGTTTTGATTACTTTATGGATTTGGAGGGATGACCCTGGGGCTCAAATACTATGTGAAACAGTGCTTCTGTTTATAGTAAAATGCAGGCAAGCTATAAACAACAGATTGCAACACATGCACTGTGTTTATAAATCAGAGCTGGCCTAAATTGATAGCAGGAAAATGACGAATCGAGTGGTCAGATACAAGTTCAGCCTTCTGCCAGCAGAGGGCCACATTGGTAGCACTGGAGCTGAAACAACCGTGAACCCAAGCTCCTTTTCCTAATGTGACCATCCTGATAGTTTAGAAAACAGGATTCTCTCGCAACAGGTAACAGAAGCTCTTATCAGCTATGTCGAGGCTCAGGGTTGAACTGAGAAGTGGCCGTGGAAAGAAAACGGCAGGATTGCAGCCTCCCCCCCAGTATACATTAAATTCCATTTCATTGGCTCCAAGTCACTACAATTCTTTACATTGTGATATTATAATATATATTAAAATGACATAAAATGAGATTTTGGCCTAAGATCCTACTTAGGATTACATTTTCATAGGTTTTTACAACTGATAGGAAATTTAAAGGATTCATAGTCTAACTATTTGAGACCCTTGTAGAGATTTCTTTAAAATTCTTTAAATTAAATATTTCAGGCATATGAAAAGTATACATATAATAACCAATACTCACATACCCACCACCCAGCTTAAGAATCAAAACTACAGATACAGCGCTGGTTATACAGGTATACTCAAACTGTGAACAATTATTGAGTCATACTCTTTTATTTTGTGCTTTCTTTTGTACATATGTTACATTTTGATAACATTTATTAAAAAACTGATTGCTAGATTCAAGTGTAGCTTTTGTGTATTCTCCTAATCTTAACCTCTTATCTGTAGAGGCCCTGAATGTAGAGAGTCTCATCCCTATGAAAGTTTTTGCACTTCTACTACACAAACATGCATCCATAACATCTAGTAGTTTCTTGCATCTTTTTAAACTTCATATAAATGATGACCACAGTATATCTTTCTTCAGTTGGTTTTGCTCCACACTGCTTTGGGTATTATTATAGTCATTAGAAATACATTAGAAAAGAAATGGTTGTGAGATATTTATCTGCATTTATACCTGTCATTACTTGTCTTTGCTCTTTGGGATTACCTACTTAAAACTTGAATATGTGGTTAGATTTGGAGAAATTCTCAACTTGGGGAAATGTCTAGAAAACAACTCCTACTCCGCCTTTCACAGCCCTACTCTTCTTCCAAGGCTGCACCCCAACTTCCTGTTCAAGGCTTAAATGAGCAATTTCAAACAACAAACACTTCCTAAAAAGCATTCTTAACATCTATGAAATGCAAAGTTGTGCAAGAAGTTAGTAGCATGCATATGAAAATGTTACACAGGCAACTGTTTTTGAACTGTTAATGAGTTATCATCTTGAAATTTATGCCTACTCAATTCTGCATCTTTATCTTTTTAAGCCTCCATCGTCAAACAAGGGTACATGAAGGAAAATTGAAGCAAGTTAGGAAAACATTTTTCATACACATTTTAATCTAATTTTTCTATGAAGACTTAAAAAACCTTCAGGTAATATTTCCTCTTCCTTTTCCCTCAACATTTGTATGTTTTATTTTATGTAAGCAATTGATTATCAAGGTCAAACAAGATTATCACATAATTTTTCTGTCATTGCCCAGATAAAGATATAATGGATTTATACTGCTCTTCTTATAAAGATGTCCAGTTTAGCCCTGGCTGGTGTGGCTCAGTGGACTGAGTGCCGGCCTGCAAACCAAAATGTTGCCAGTTCGATTCCCAGTAAGGGCCCATTCTGGGTTGCAGGCCACGTCCCCAGTTGGGATTTATGAGAGACAACCACACATTGATGTTTCTCTTTCTCACTTTCTCCCTCCTTTCCCTTTTCTTTACAAATAAATAAATAAAATCTTAAAAAAGGAAATATTTCCAGTTTAGAAACATGTAAATATTACAAAAAGTTTTTAAATTTTATCTAAAGGTTGAAAGTATAGTCATTTTTTAGAGTATCTCATTTTTCAAAGAAGAAACCCTCAATTTACAGCTCTGCAATTTTGGGCATTTCACTTCTCACTAAAAAGGTCACTAGAGTTTTCTTTTTTCAACACTCCCATCTACTGCAATGTTACAGAGTTGTCACTAAAGGCGTATGGCCTTGGTTCTGCAATGCCATACAGAAATAATGGGACACACAGAAGAATTTTATTTCTAGATTATTAGATTATTAGCTCCTCACACAGCCCACCACACCTAACACATATTCTGTGTTGTTATCTCTAGTGATGGCTCTATTCCTAGACCAGACCCTCTATCTAAATTCCTTTAGGCAGTTAAGGGGGGAGTTTAAAAAATAATAACTCTTCCTGGCTCTTTTGGCCCTGATTGTCTTTAGCTCAAAATAACCCACATGACAAAGTGACACATTCTAGGGATACTCACTTTGACTCTCTTCAGTGGAAACAGCCCAACTGTTCAACAACTGATGAATGGATTAAAAAAAAAGGTGGCATATAGATATTATAGAATTGTTACCAGATGAAACCTGGTTCTTCTTGCCGACACAGTAAAGAATTTCAGATCAGCAAAACTATTATCGTGCAGGCAAAGTTTATCAGTGCTAAATTCTAACGACACAGCAAAAGCAAGGGTGGCATAAGCAGGGGTGGCAAGAGCAGAGTGACCAAAGCCCAGATGGCCAGAGATCCCCCGTGTGGCAAGATAGCTAAGAGAGCCAAAAAAGAGAGAGTCCTTTGTTCTGAGGACTTATATAGTTGGCAGGATGGGGATGAGAGAGTTACATTTTGATTGACAGGTAAAGGTGGTGCCAGCTTTCCCCCAGGGAGATGTGACTACCCAAATGTAAGTATGTGTGGGGGTCTGTTAGCCCAAATCTTTATCTTGCTCTAGACTCTATTTGTTCATTTTGCATACGTGATGGGAGGCAGGCAGTTAACCAAAGTTTTTTTATAGGGTTTTTTCTTCATGCACTGTAGACCCCCCCTTCCCCCTTCCAGGCCTTGGAATGAATACACAGTCTCAAGGTTTTCCTTTTCCCAGCTAGTGGAGATGATACACACAGACTTTCAAGGGCTCCCCAACTCCTGCACTATCGTAGTTTTGCTTGTTGTTCAGAATTCCTGGCAACCTTATAGAACCAGGCTTAGGACCACTGGGTCCTAAATGCTCAGTGGGTGAGACCTGTCTTTGCTTTTAACCTCCTGTATTAAGTTCTTTGTTAGATTGCAAGGGCGAGGGTCCTGCCTTTGTTTCCCCTCTGGCTGCTCATTCCTAGCTGCTACCTAAGTGCTAAAAGATGTTGCCTGGCAACCAGGATGCTAGTTGCTGGCTAGCAACAGCAACAGCAACACAGTCTCAAGGGTTCTTCCTATGCTGTCTCCTGCCTCAGAATAACATTCCACCATAAAAAAAGATTGAAGTACCCCTATAAGAGGAATGAAACTCAAAACCATTATGTTAACTGAAAGAAGCCAGTCACAAAAGGCCACATTTTGTATCATTCTGTTTAAATGAAATTTCAAGAACAGGCAAATTTATGGAGACAGTAGGTTAGTGGTTGCTTAGGGCTGAGGAGGAGATGGCAGGTGGGGGCTAATAGCTAAAGGGTACAGCGTTTGTTTTTGGGGTAATGGAAATTATGTAAAATTAGATAGTGGTGATGGTTGCACAACTATGTGAATTGTGAACATAAGAAATGTCCAAACCTGTAGAGAATTTTTACAGAACTTTATTGGGGCCCAATTGATGACATATGCTGGGGAGCAAGATCTCAAATGCTCCAGGGAATAACAGTTTTGCAGCTTCTTTTATGCATTTGAAATTAAGGAGGGGATGTAAAGAAGATTGGAGAAAGCAAGGTAGGGATTAGATTACAGAATAGTTAACAAGATTGTTTGTTCTTTTGAGGGTTAATACCCTCCTTTGAGGGGTTTTACTTATAATATTTCAAAGGTGTGTTAACTTAGATGTATAAGAACAATGGGCAGGGCTGGCTTAAAACTGTCACTAAAGAATTTGTAGACCTGGGACTTGACTACCACAATAACCTGCCCAGTTAGGAATTTATAATCACATCACCCTGTGAGGTTAATTTCCATAGAATCCCTTTTTTTCATCAGCAGAATATACTACAAACCATCAAATTGTCCACTTTAAAATGGATGAATTTTCTTGTATGTGAATTATAGCTCATTAAAAATAAGATAAAAATTGTTCATGAATACCTGAGAAACAATACTTTGTTACTCATTTCAAAGTGACAGTGAAACATTTTAAAAGAAGAAAAAAGAGTAAGTGAGTCAGTCACTCACATGCTTTGTAAGGAAGAAAAAAAAGAGTTTTCAAAGGGAATGGCAAGTGCAGAAGCCTGAAGGTGGGGAGAGACTGGCTTATTTAAGGAACAGAAAGAAGGCCATATGATATGGTTTCTGTTTAGCAAATGCAGAAAAGAATGATGACAGGTAAGGTGGAGAGGTAGGTAAAGACCAGATAGTATAGATTTTCCAGGCCATTTTAGTAAATTCGAGGTTCTTTCTAAATAAGTGAGAAGGTATTGGGGGGTTTTAAAGAATGAGATTACATGATCAGGGTGGAATTTCGCAAAGATTCTTTTGGCTCCCAGGTGAAGAATAGTTTGTGGAGTGGGATTAGAGAGACTACTTAGAAGACCACTGCAGTAGTCCAATCAAGAGGTGACAGTGGCCTGGACTAAAGTCGTTTCACAGAAAATAGAGAGAAGTGAGTGGATTCATGACATATTTTGTAGGTAGAACTATCAGGACATACTGAAGTAGGGAGTATAGTGGGTGAGGGAAAGAGAAAAATTCAATATAACTTAGATTTTCAGTCCATATTACAAATAAGTGAGTGTACTTGTTTCAGATCTTTGTAGAGATCTTTTGGGCTATGTGAAAACATAGGATTCTATATTGTTCTAACTCAAAACACCAATGTGCAGGACTTTCAACCAAGTTGGAGGTGTAGGTAGATACACTTTGCCTCCTAGCACAATGAAAAGGACAACAAATTTAAAAACTGAAAACAACCAGAACTGCCAGAAAATCAAACTGTATGGAAGTGCGACAACCAAGGAGTTAAGAAATATCCATCCAGACTGGTAGGAGGGGTGGAGACGTAGATAAAAAGCTGGGGTGGAGGGGCTATGGCAAGGCAGTGGCTGGAGGACCGAGTGGGCTAGACAGCAGCTGGTGGTCCCACATTGCTTGCGGATAAACCAGGAGGAACAACAGGGGAATGAGAAGACCGTGCAACCCAGGGTTCCAGTGCAGGAAAAGAAAGCCTCAAAACCTCTGGCTGCAAAACTCTGTGGGGCAGCAGGAGAAACTCCCAGCCTCACAGGAGAGTTTGTTATAGGGACCCATGGTGTCCTAAAACATGCACAAATCCACCCACCCAGGAACCAGCACCAAAAGGGCCCAATTTGCTTGTGGGTAGCGGGGGAAATGACTGAAAGCCACTGAGAGCCGGATTAAGCAGCATCGTTCCTTCTCAGACCACTCCCCCGCATACAGTACCACAAAACAGCTACGTAAGTTGCCCTACCCTGGCAAATACCTAAGGCTCTGCCCCTTACAATGTAATAGGCACACCAGAGACAAAAAATATGGCCCAATTGAAAGAACAGATCAAAGCTCCAAAAATACAACTTAGCAATGAAGAGATAACCAACCTATCAGTTGCAGAGTTCAAAACACTGGTAATCTGGATTCTCACAGAAAGCATTGGGTATGGTCACAAAATAGAGGAAAAAGTGAAGGCTATGCAAAGTGAAATAAAGAAAAATACATATGGGAACCAACAGTGAAGGGAAGAAAACCGGAACTCAAATCAACAGTTTAGAGCAGAAGGAAGAAATAAACATTCAACCAGAACAGAATGAAGAAACAAGAATTCAAAAAAAATGAGGAGAGGCTGAGGAACCTCTGGGACAACTTTAAATGTTCCAACATCTGCACCATAGGGATGCCAGAAGGAGAAGAGGAAGATCAAGAAATTGAAAACTTATTTGAAAAAAATAATGGAGAACTTCCCCAGTCTGGCAAAGGAAATAGACTTTTAGGAAGTCCAAAAAGCTTGGAGAATCCCACAGAAGTTGGACGCAAGGAAGCACACACCAAGGCACATTATCATTACATTACCTAAGATTAAAGATTAGGAAAGAATCTTAAAAGCAGCAAGAGAAAAGAAGACAGTTACCCATAAAGGAGTTCCCATAAGACTCTCAGCTGATTTCTCAAAAGAAACCTCTCAAGCAAGAAGGGGCTGGAAAGAAGTATTCAAATTCATGAAAGACAAGGGCCTACATCCAAGATTACTCTATCCAGCAAAGCTATCATTTAGATTGGAAGGGCAGATAAAGAGCTTCCCAGATAAGGTAAAGTTAAAGGAGTTCATCAACACCAAGCCCTTATTATATGAAATGTTAAAGGGACTTTAACATTTAAGAAACTTCTAAGAAAAAGAAGAAGATCAAAACCATGAACAGTAAAATGACAACAAACTCACAACTATCAACAACTGAACCTAAAAACAAAAACAAATTAAGCAAAAGACTAGAACAGGAACAGAATCACAGAAATGGAGATCACATGGAGGGTTATCAGCAGGGAGGGGTGGGGGGAGAATGGTGAAAAAGGTACAGGGAATAAGAAGCATAATTGGTAGGTACAAAATAGGCAGGGGGAGGTTAAGAATAGTATAGGAAATGGAGAAGCCAAAGAACTTATATGTATGACCCATGGACATGAACTAAGAGGGGAGGGGTGGGTTCAGGGCGGAGGGAAATAAAGGAGAGTTAAAATCGGACAACTGGAATAGCATAATCAATAAAATACACTTATTTAATTTTTTTTTAATCAGCAATGTGTAGATCTGTCCTTATTTCCTTAGTCACTCATTATTATATCTCATTTTTCACCCTTGGCTCTTACAAATGATCCAGCTCCCAGCTGTGTGATAAAAACAATGAACAGCCTTTTTATCTTAATTTTATGCTTCATTGTTATTATATTATTACTTCCTCCCACTGTTTTCTCTTACCCCCTACTTATAATCTTAAACTTTCTAGAACATAAACTTTCCATGAAGGTCACCCTCTGACCATTTTTATTTTCCAGTGAGGTCAACGCAGGGTACCAGAGAACTACAGGAGGCCACATTTTTTCTTACTACTTGCCAGTGGAGCTTTGAATTGCCTGTGGTTTTCAATTACTTGTACTATTCTTCATTCCATCAGCATAGCTAATTGAGTTGGCTCTCAGTCTCTGGGGAAAAAACAGCTTTATAATGAAGACTGAAGGGCTGGTGTACTTACTTCATACAACTCAGCTGAAAAGCTCTACAGGAGAAACTTAATAAGGTCAAGATAATGTATTTTTTCTCTTGCATTCCAGTTTTATAAAAGCTTTGGTTTCTGAAATTGCTTTTTAAATTAATATAGATTTCTCAATACAGTAGACTTCTCACTAAGAAATCAAGTAATTTGTATTAACTTAATTTTTTTATTTTATTAGCTATACAAAATCATGCAATTTCTCATTTCACCACTTGGAGGGTGTTCATTTTTCTTTCAGGTGTTGTTTATCTAACAATTTAAATAAGACCCTTTTGTATTCAACACATCCACAATATGGCCCATTACTTTTCCCTCACGCCTGATTTCCGCTGCGTCCCTGTTTTAATAAACAGCACTGCCATTCAATCACTCAACTGAATCAGAAACCTTTTCCCTCATCTCTCATTTAAACAGTTACTAAGACTTGTCACCTACCTCTTAAATAAATATCCCACTCATGTGCCCAGCTGTCCATTTCTATTCATTCCCATTGTCATGTCTTTGGCTCAGGCCTCTGTCTATTTCACCTAGAATATTGTAATAATGTTCTTACAAGTCCTCTTCCTATTGGTTGTCTTCTTCTCTGAACCATGCTTCCTGTTACTGCTACAGTGATTTTTCTTCATGTAAATCTGATTTTTAACCTATGTAAAAGCTTTCGATGGCTCCGTATAGCCTGTTGGATAAAATCCAAACCCATACAAGACTCATTATTTGTTCTCTATTCCCTTTTCTAACAATGTTCCTAACCCTTTCCCTATGCCCTGTGTATTCTCAGTTACTTATAGGGCCCCTATATATGTTATGAGTTGCCCCACTGATTTTGTACATGTTGCTCTTCTGCCCAGAATAGTATTTACTTATTCATTCCCCACCCCACCCCAGCACCCTTCTATTCTTCAAGACCCAGCTCAAATGTCCTCTATGAAACTTTCTGAGGTCCATCTCTTGACCCTGATAGAAAGTAGCACTTAATGAATGCTGATGAATGGGTAAATGCATTGAATGGATGAAAAGTAGTTCATGGCGCTAATGGTGAAAGGGTCAAGAATGAGGACTCCAGAGCACTGAAGCATATGAGAAGATAAGACAGAGAGCTTTGATTAGGGATGGAAAACAAAGGAAAGTTTCAGAGAACAGCGAGAGCAACAAAGGCAGGCTTGTGGTATTCCTGGTTCAGGATGATTTCCTTATTACAGTCAGCTCTCTGAGTTCATGGGTTCTGCATATGTGGGTTCAACCAACTGTGGATTGAAAATATTCAGAAACATATATTACATTGTTTTGGTGTATACTATGTAGTTATGCCTACAATGGTTGCATCTGTCCAGAATATATATAGACTTTTTTGTCATTATTCTGTAAACCATACAGTGTAACAAAGACTTACATACAATTTATATTGTATTAGTGATTATAAGTAATCTAGAGATTATTTAAAGTATACAGGAGGATGTGTGCAGGTTATATGCAAATACAATACTATGCCATTTATATAAGGGACTTGAGCATCTGTGGATTTGGATAACTGCAGGGGTGCTGGAACCAATCCCCCAGGGGTACTGAAGGATGACTATGCTCAGTTAATTGTTTCACAAAAAGTAAATCATGGTAACTACTGAGCTAAAGCTGCACATAGATGAAAGGTATTGACATAGGCCCTCCTGGAAAGGAGAAATAAATTAAAGTCATATTGAGATACACATTGCTTTTTGCTGCTGTTGCTGTTACAAATAGCCATATATTTTCACATAGTCCAAAAGAAAGACACACAAGAAGCAACCCTACATCTGTTTATATCACTTCTTCCTTCTAACCTAATCTGGAAAGATTATTTTTCACCCAAGGAATTTTGGAAAGAAAGGTATAGTCCCTGAGAACCTATAGCTTATACCACAACTTTTAATGCACATTCAATGTAGGGAAAAGATATACAGGAATAGTTAAGCCCCCAGATGTCCCATGACACTAAATGAAGAAATAGCTATAGAACAGCAGGGCAAGAAGCACTCTTGAAGGTCATTTGGTTCAAACCTTATGTATCACAGATGAGGAAACTAATGCCCAAAAATATCAGGTTAGTAGCAGGAGTAGGGTCAGAACCTAAGTTTTATGGTCCCCTTTTCAGTAAACTATTAATTACAGCAAATTCTTATTCATTCAATAGAGATAACAACCTGCTGTGTACCAGACACTGTGCAATGTCTTAGGGATACAGAGATGAATAAGCCATGGTTTTGACTCTTAAAACACTCACAGTCTAGTGAGGGAGACAGAAATGGACTATTTAAAGCAGCATGGAACATGAATGAGAGTACTGTGTCGAGGGTATATGAAATAAGAGAGATATATATCAGGACTTAGTGGTGAAATGAAGAGAGGTGCCAAAGAAGGAAGTATTCCTAGAGGAGGTGAAACCTGAGGTGTATTAAAGAAGAAGAAAGTTAGGTAGAAGTTATATCTTCTCCTCATCTCTTATAGCCTACCTTGTCTTTCTCATTTAACAGATTGTGTCACAAATTCACGAAGTATTTCTTGTCTTCCCTATGAGATTATAAGTTTTTTGAAGGAAAGAGCCTGTGTTTTCCCTGTTGTATTACTCAGAGTGCTTAGCTTCTTCCTGTGTATGTTACGTACATGGTAGGTAATAAACAACTTGCGAAGTAAGCATATAAATAAGTGAATAAATACTTGTATTTACTAAGTGCTTCTATGTTTTAACTCACTGACACCTCACATAAATTCTACAAGGAAGGAACTATCATTACCTCATTCAATAGATGAGAAAACTGAAGCAGAGGGAGGTTACACATTATATAGTAGGAAGAATGAAGAATCAAGAAGCTTGAGTTCTGGACTCTGATAAGAACTAGACTAACAACAATTGGGGTAAATGGCTAAGCTGTTTAAGTGCATATTTCTCCCTAATTATGCATTATAATCAGTCTGGTCTTAATTAAATGGCACTTCACTAGCAGTGCTGGGAAATGACTGGTATGAGAGACAGCTTGGCTTTGGCATTGTTGGGCAGCAAGATTATTTGAACATAAGTTTGAACCATTAATGTCTATTTTTTATATTCCAACCAGTTAGGGAATCAGCTTGCCTTCTCCTTCATCTACAGCCAATGATGTTTAGCTGTTACCAAAAATCTAAGAACCTAAGTATTCGAAAGCTATCTGTCATCACCTAGGCTGTCTGGTGACCACTCCACAGCATGGTTCAAGAGGCCATGTCCTGGTGGATCTGTTTTCTAAGCAGTTAGCCCAGGTTTGGTTTCAAGCCACCATAGCAGCTACATTTCTTTTAGGTAAAATGTTACAATGAGGCCAAAAGCTGAAATTTTGCAAACATTTCATGGAGATATTTGTTCAAAGGAAATATATAGAACCCACCTTGATAGGACTTAGTTTACATTTCTAACTACTTAATCATGGATTGGCTTGGTGATTTGTTGATTTACTTGCTTGCTTGTTTAGAGTTAGTATAAAAAATTCAAACTCCTCTGCCAGACACAACTGCCCACTCATAATTTCACAGATTCTCCAGCACGGGTCCTGAGCTCCAGCTATACAAGTTTTAGATGGGACTCCTATAGGACAGATCCTACCCTGCTTTTCCTGGACCATTCCCTTAATCTTTTAGGCCCATCTGCCAACACTCCAGCAATCCCCAATAAGCAGCTGTCATTAAGAGCTTTACCTGTTAATCTTATCCGTACCTATGCTCCCTACAATGCATTTGGTCTGCTCCTTACAATGTTCCTCCTGGTTGCATGTGCCAGGGAGTGCCACTGATTCAAGAAGTGCTGGAATTTTAGGCAAGTATTAACAAAGTTCCCAAGCATCCGAATGTTGAAGCAGTGCATTTTGAAGAAGAGCAAACATGTACAGACAGTCACTGGAATGTTATTGCTTTAATATATGAACAGGAGGTTGCCAAAGTCATCTGAGCCAGTTAGTAATCAGCTCTGGCATTGATTTGTTGCCAGGTCTTCAGTTGAGAATGTATAGGGCAACTATGGTTTTTAAC
>PVJD01013053.1:0-36277 GCA_004026545.1 Mormoops blainvillei | reverse complement strand
TCATATCTTGTGTGTTATTGTATCAGTGCTAACAAAACAAAGCAAAACAACACATACACACACACAAACCCCAAAACAACAACAAAATCTATAATAAAAGTGAGAAGAATAATAAATATGGGAAGAGAAATATAATATTATTAGAGGGAAGAAAATCATAAAAGTAAGGTAGAGAGGAATGGAATTACCACAAAAGAACAACAAAAGGGAAAAATTAAAATTAAAAAATAAGAAAAGGAAGAAGGCAAAATAGAGTAAAAAAAGGAAAGAGCAAAATATGAGATTTGAAAGAAAAAATAAAAAAATAAGAAAAAACTTGAAGAAAAAGAAAAACAATAAAAAGCTACATGAAGGGAAAAATGAAAATAATGGAACAGAAGGAAGTGGAATTAGTCTCAGCAGAGTTTAGTGCTTGCCTGCTCTTATGTTGTCTGAAGCTGATGCAAACCAGTGTCAGATGCTGTCCATGTCTTGTTCTAGGCAACCTATTTGAAGCAACAAGAAATTCACGGTTTCTGGCTGACTCCCCCAGCCTTGGCTGTGCTCGGGATGGGCCTCGGTGCTCTGTAAGTCTGGCTTTTTATCACACAGGTCCCAGGGGAGGGTCAGCTAACAACCAAAGGCACAGCGGGGAGCACCTCCACTTCCCTCAACCTTTAGTCCTGCTGTTTCCTTAGCCCTGCCACTGACCTATTTCTGAGAGGGCTTCTGGTGGAATCAGGAGGATGGGACACCTGGATCTCCTGTGGCAGGTGGTGTAGAGACTTCAGGGAAGATGTTGGATGTGTTCCATTTTCCCACATCACAAGTCTGAATCTGTCCCAAATCATTTCCCTGAACATGGCAGGGCAAAGCCTCTTGTAGGATAGTAAGTGGGACCTCCAGGACCCAGAGTCTGGGTCTGCTGGAAACCGAGGGGTCTGTGCCAAGGCTTTCCCATGTGGGGTAATTGCCAGTCTGGTTCCAAGGAAAGTGTATGGAGTGGTCATACCCTAAAGCCAGTCTCTTACACCCCTGAGTCTGTCTAGTCTTCTCAGCATAGGATAAGATGCAGGTCAGCGGAATGTAAGAAAGAAAAAAATGGTGTGACGGGGAGGGGCAAGCAGAATTCCAGAAGGTGGGGTCAGCAAGATTCTAGAGGAAAGGATAGGAGGCTTCCAGAGGAGGAGTGAGGAATTCCCCACAGGGTGGGGTAATTGTTTTTCCCATGGGAGGGGCTTGCTCTTCTCAAGAAACATCACAGCTGTGGGATGGTGTTATATGCTAGCACTGGGAGCCCAGCATCCATTTCCCCACATCTCTCCCCCAAACCTCCTATTCCAGACTTTCCTCACTGGACCCCAGACTGTACTGCCCTCCCTTTACCCAAGCCCAAGGTGAGTGTCTTGGAATGCAAAACCTGAGCATTGGCCCCTTAAAACAAAAGAAAGGAAACAGAAAAAAGAAAAAAGGTGGCTTTGTTTCAAGTGGGCTCCATCTCTCTAAGGCGGGCAAAATGTCTGTGGCCTTTCACCACCGAGTGCTGCATGGGTGGGGGTACTAGCACTGGTGCTCTCTGCTTGGAGCCCAGTCGGAGGTCTAGGCTTCACTCCTCTCCCAGGGAAGCTCCCATGGACATGCACCAACCTCGACCTGCCACTAGTGATTTCTGCCCATCCTTGGTTGAGCATCTCCTCTTCAGGTATTCTTCACTTGTTTATTTCAGGTGGATGTTTCCCCTTTTATTTTTACTTTCAGCTCGGTTCTGGGAGGCAGTGCAAGATGAATTCTACTCTGCCACCATCTTGCCGCTTGGACTGTGATAACATTTTCAACTCACTGGTGGGCTCTTTATCTGCCTGCCTACTCTTCCCTGCAAACAGCCAGCCTGGATGTCCCTACCCTGGGGGCACTTGCTGTCCCTTTGGGGGTACCTTCCCCAGTGTTCCACGTGGCCAGCTCTCTCTCAACATCCACGTCTGAGTTTAAATATGAAAAGATCTGGAGGACCACTCTGCTGGGGAGTCACCGTAGGGGTCCCAGCACTGTGAGGTATCATGTGGCAACGGATCACAAAAGTAAGACAAGTCACAGTGCTAAGATTGGTCATAGAGGTATCTTGGTAAATGGCCTGGGACAGCCAGGTGAGCCAAGGTAACCAGGTGTTTTTGAAAGTGGGAAGTGGGCAGGAAGGTTGGTCAGAGATGCTGTGTGTGAGACTCAATCCATGTTTCTTGCTTTAAGACTAGAGGAAGGGACCCCAGGGCCGAAGTTTTCAGGTGGCTCCTGGAAGCTGAGAGTGACTTTGGCAGAGACATGGAAGGGAATTTTCCTCTAAGGAGTGAATTCTGCCAGCACCTCCTGAGCAGGGGACAAGGCCTCCTAGAGTCTCTGAGGAGGAGCACAGCCTGATGAACCTGCCTCATGTTTCTGATCCACAGCACCTGAGATCACACATTTTGTGGTGTAGGCCACTCCATCTGAGGTCGTTTTTTAGGGCAGCAATAAAAAACCAATATAGTCCCTATCACTCCCTAGTCACATCTGCTAAGTCTGTTTTCTTCATGGTTCTTAGTATCTTCCAAAATAAAGTGTTGTTCTTGTTCACCTGTCAGTCTCACAGCCCTCTCAGCACCTGAAAGGTAAGCTGTGAAGGCCTCACCCCTGAGACCGAGGTCAAGTGAGGGTCACAGAGGAGTGATGGCACACATGTTAAATGAATTCAGGAGTTGTTACTAAACCCAGCCAGTAGGGAGCCCCTACTGCTCACTGCCTGCCAGGCAAATCTACGAAGGCAGGGTTCAGTGGAAAAGAAAGGAATCTTTTATTTAATGGCAAGTTTCAGCCTAAAATATCTGGTAACAAAAGTATGGGGAAAGAAGATGTCAGAGTATGACATCAAAAATAGCTATTTAAATATCTGTCATTACAACTACTACATAGGTTCAAGAACTGAAAATAACGTAATAACAAAAGTCTGTTCACAGTGCTGACTATTATCACCAAGGTCTTTGGAAATAATGGCAAGTTTCTGCCTCAAAGCCCATTCCCTCTAAGACACCCAAAGAAAAATGACCCTGTCACTCTATGCCAACTCAGTTCAAGGTTACACTAGGAACCTACTTTCCCACCCAAAAGTATCCTAAGCACAGGGGGCTTAGCTGGTCTCCAGTCACTGTCCAGCTTCAGACATCTTTTGCAGTCTGTGCCTCCAGGCCTCCACTCACAGGCCCGCACTGGCCACCACTGACAGGCCTGCTGGAGACCACTGACACACCCGTCGCCCAGGGGAGGGGAAAGAACCAGTTGCCTTTTTGCTTGCTGGTGTGCTCCTTTTCAAAAGTCCTCTTCCAGAATCCTACACGTGCTGAAAGCCAGTGGGAGTGTCCAGGCTTCCAACCAATCAGGGCCAGTGTTGGCCCTATTTGCCTTTGCCCCTCCTCCAGCTGCCATGTTTAGCAAGGGGGGCAAAGTCTCCAGTCTGCATGCGTGGCTCAAGCCACTCCCCCACCCTGGGGTTGTGTGTCCCCCATTATAACTACCCCTTTATAATGCTCTGGACACCTGTAATCTTACAAGTGCAAATGGAAAAAGCTCTCATTCTTCTATAAGTACTTTCTGCTGGCCAAGACATAGTTCTACCTATCCCCTGGTCCAGAAGTCCCTAACAAAAGGGGTTCTGGTGTGGACTCACAGGGAGAAGGATTGTGCAAGTTCCAGGTCAGTTTGTTGTCCCTGGAAAATGGTGTGCATGAAGTCCAAAGGATAGCATGTCTGGACAGGCCGGCAATCTTGTTGTATTCTGGAGGTGACAAATTTGGCAAGAGTGCTAGAAGGCACAATCAAAAACACAACAACTAAATAATCAGAGTAGGGACTGTTTCAATTCACCCCTTTTAATACTTCTGGACCTTTTCTGTCCAAACCATTAGGCAGAAAATAATACCAGTTTTCAAAAGGAAGCCAATAGGCTGACCCATATTCACCAACTCAGCCATCTTGTCTAGTGATACTGTTGAGTCTTAGAAGGTGACAATGCAGGTGGGCTTCTCAACTGGGAAAGATGTTCATCTGCATGGCCTTTGCTGGAATGATCTCAAGCAATGACAATTTGACAAATCCTTCATGTAAACTAGTTCAACTCCCAAGTGAAAAAAATACTTTGAGGACAATTAGCTGCACAAAAAATTCCAATATTCACGATTAAGCATTGTGATTTTCCTTAAAAGCTGATTTCTCTCCATAAAATTGTCCTTATTATCATGGAGGGGTCAGGTAGGGAGAAAATACAAAGTAAAGAGGAAAATCCTTGTCCTTCCAGTATCTGTCAAAATTTTACCTCTATGCTTTAAACATCAATTTCCTTTCAAAACAGAAACAAAAGGGCAGAAAGTAAAAAAGTGGGGAGGGGGCCTCGAACTAGCTTTAGAAACTTGTTTCATACCAACTATTCTTACTAATGGGTTACAGAGGTGACCTCCCCTAGGTCCTAATGGTATGAAGCCCAGATGGCAAAGACATTCTTTCGCCCCAACCAGTACCACAGGTGACCTTTACAAGGTCCAGATGGCACGAAGCCCAGATGACAGACACATTATCCCACCTCAGCTGGACTCTAACCAGCGCCAGACGACCCTTCCTAGGTCCAGGTGGCAAAGACACTCTCGCCCAGAGGTCTAAGGGCAGAGACAGAGGACCCTCGATGTACACAAAGTAGAAAGTTCCCCCAAGATCGTAAAGTAAGTGAAAAATAACTATAATCAAGAACTGAGGTTTCTCTTCAAGTGTAAAACTTTCACAGTTTTCTATACTCATTCAGAAATAAACATACTTCTCTTTCAATATTTTTGTACTTTTTAACAACGGGAAAGCCCCTACCCTAACTCAGTATCGAACACCCAAAAGTCCCTAGATTTGTAAACACATAAATAAAGTAAAGGTTCATTGTCACTTTGCATTAGGGTGATGTCTTCTTCTGAAAGAGAAATTTCAAATCTCCTTCCGAGTGCAGGTCCAGCTGTCCTTTTGAGCATCAAACACAGGAAGTGCTCAAACCCTCCTCAAGGGGCGCCTATTTTATCCGTGTGTGGTGGATCCAAGGCTTAATCTCCGTGAGCTTTAGAGAAGGCTGCATTGTCAATAGGATGTTATAGGGACTAGTCCATTGTTCAGCCAGCAGGTGTTTAGGGCCTTGAGTCTTCCAAGTCTTTAGTAAGTCTTGGTCTCCCAGCTGGAACAGGTGCAGGGCTTGTCAGATGGATAGACTGACTTGTAAAGAGCAAACGTGCAAAATGGTTTAGAGCAAACGCTCTAAATGGTGTATATATTGTTTAATTTTTGACTTGTGTTCAAAATCCCAAAGGGGCATTCCTAAAAGAGATTTGGAAGGGTCTCCCATAAACTGTTTCAAAAGGGCTTAACTTCTAGGTGCCACCCTAACTCGGAGCAAAGCAAGGGGGAGCCCCTGGTCCCACTTCAAATGTGTTTCCTGGCACATTTTTGCCAGGGTCTTTTTTATTGTGTGATTCATTTTCTCGGTCTTTCCCACAGATTGAGGTCTCCAAGACGTGAGTAGTTGTCCATTGTCACTTTGAATGCTGTAAGAAAGTCCAAACCGAGGAATCACTTCTTTAAGTAAAATGTTTGCTACTTTAGTAGCATTCTCAGTGCCAGTGGGGTGTACCTCTACCCATCCAGAAAAAAAGTACCCACAAAAACTAATAGAAATGAGAAATTCCCTTTGGTTTTAGGCATTTGTATAAAATCCACTTGCCAGTCCCTAAATGGGCATAGCCCTTTATATTGTACTCTTTTTTGCACTGGGGCCCATTCTGTCTTAGGATCATTTTGGACACATTTCTGACAGGTTTGGGTGATCCTCTGAATGGTCCTTTGCAAATAAGGGCTCTTCAAATGTGGCCTAATGAGGTCCATCAAAGCATCCCTTCCATAATGGGTCCCTTTATGTAGGTGTTTGAGGATGGGATATACCAGAGCCTCAGGGAGTAAGATCATACCATGGGTATCAATCTTCAATATGGAATTGGGATCAGTGTTAGTAAATCCCCATTCGCAGGCCTATTCCTCATCTCATTCAGTGTAATAGGGTTTAAACTTTGACAAGTCCAAACACACAGTCAAATCTCCCAGGTGTGGCTGCCGGTCAGCAGTCAAAATCTCAGCCCAGAAATGGAATGGGACAATTTGGCACACAGAGAAATCTACGCACAACCCTGTAATGTGCAAGTTGGCTTTCTAGAGTTGAAGGGAACGCCTGTTTTGTAATTGTCCAGTTACTCCAGTAACCATTGCTGCATCCAAACTTTCCTTAGTTAATTTTGTATTTAACACTGAATATGTAGCTCCCGTATCTACAAGGAAATCAATTGCCTTGTTCCCCACCATTAGCTGTACCCAGAGCTCCTGTGGGGAAATAGTAATAGATTGGGAGATATCCAAGGGAGCCCCTGGGCCTCCTCATCCATCATCAGACCCCCCTTCTCTTTTTAGCATTCCTTGGTGAGGTTTTTCATCTATACTTTCCCTTCTGAGTCTCAGGCACTCCCTTCTCTGGTGGCGCTGCTCGTGGCAGTGGGCGCATTGATTGGCACCAGGTGCACCTCCCTTTTTCCCTTTAGGATCTCTCCTCCTCTTCCAGTCTCGCCCCCGCTTTCTGAGAACGCCGTGGCCTGCTTTCCCTTCTTTGCTTCCCAGACAGTGTAAACTATAAAGGTTACATCTATCAGCTGAGAGGGATTCATTCCCAATGCCCCATCTATTCTGCAGTTTCCTTCTAATACCTGGAGTACTTGGCCAAATTAAAGTCACATCCACCACCCGCACGTTCTCCGGTGCCTGTGGTTCGGCATCAGCGTGCTTCCTGTAGGCCTGGTAGATCCTCTTTAAAAATTCAGGAGGGTCCTCGGCTGGTCTTTGTTGACCAGCCAGCATCGTATTCAGGCTCTTTTGTTTGGGCGCCCCTTTCTTAAGCCCTCCCAGCGTACACTTTCTGAAATGTTCCAGGAAGGCTAGGCCCCCACCACGTGGGCTCCAGTTCGGCTCCGTCAAGGAGATTGCCCCAGCTGGATTGGGGGTCCCATCAGAATTCTCTTGGTGGAGATGTTGGGCCTCTTCATTAGCCCCGTTAGCCCTATTCACAACCAGCCATCTCTCATCTGCTGTTAGAAGGATATTGAGGAGAGTCTGTACACCTGCCCAGTTTGCATGATGAGTGGGAAAAATGGAGGGGATAACATTTGCCAATCTCTGAGGATCCTCATTATATGAGGGGTTGAAATTCTTCCAATTCAGTAAGTCAGAAGTGGAGAATGGAGTATGAGCCCAATAGTAGCCAATGGGCTGTATTTCCTGATTTACTCCATCTATGGGGCACTGCCTCAAAGGAAACTGTCTTGCTCCAGATAGGGAGGCTCCCTGGCCAAATTGGGTGCCCTGATGCATCTTAAAGGTGGAGAGCCATCCCTCATCATACAGGGGTGGGGCTATTGGCTCTGTGGGTCCTATTCCAGGAGTAGCTAGAGGAAGGGGTGGTGATGGGGGAGGTCCTTCTGCCAGCAACCCTGAGTACCCTGGGTTCAGGGCATTGATAAGGTTTATCTGCTCATTCTCCATTTCTTCCTGTGTCTTATTATTAGGAAGAGGTTTCAAGGCTCCCTCCCTTCTCTGCACTATCAAGTGGACCTCTGTCTCTGGTGCAGCCCAATTATGCAACAACAAAAATGCCTTGACATAATGAGTTTCATCCCATTTGTATAACTGCTGGCAATACTGTCCCAGGTGCATAATGGCACAGTAATCTAGGGGACCATCTACAGGTCACCTTTCCGCAAAACATACAAAGGCCACACAGTATTACAATAATAAACCAGTACCTCTTTGCACATTGGATAATAGCAGTACCTGCTCCAGTCTGTTAAATTCTACCCAGTGGGCTCCCTCCAGGAGCCAACACAGAACAGCCCTTATTGGTCCGGATGTACAGGCCTAAAGCTATGACTGAAAGAATGCAGGCAACCTATGAACATATAAGCAAAACTTCAACCCACAACTCCACCTCACAAGCAGGTTTTGGGGTCCTATCTTCTGCCAACTGATGCTGTAAATTGTGGCCCCCAAGCAATGGTCTTGCCAAAGCTTGGCCAGCCTTCATCTGGACCCCAGTTCACAGGCCCAAAACTCAGGTGATCCTTCCTCTTTCTTAGAGTCTATCCATTTCTCAGACTCATTTCCTTTCCAACTGCCACATGTATTTAAGCAGCTGACACCTCTACTGGGCATACGGAGGATTTTCCCAGCAAGAGGGAAAACCCACAGTCCCACTCCTCAGGTGGTCAACCTACCATGAGCAGCTAGGGTCCCAGACGAGTTGCCATTTTCTGTTACTGAACCCAACCAGTAGCGGGGGGTGAGGTCCTACCATTCACCGTCTACCAGGCATATCTCCAAAGGTGGAATTTGGTGAAAAAGAAATGGATCTTTTATTTAATGGCAAATTTCTGCCTAAAATATCTGGTAACAAAAGTAAGGGCAAACAAAATATCAGAGTATGACATCAAAAATAACTATTGAATTATTTGTCATCACAACTACAACATAGGTTCAAGAACTGAAAATAACGTAATAACAAAAGTCTGTTCACAGTGTTGACTATTATCACCCAGGTCTTTGGAAATAATAGCAAGTTTTTGCCTCAAAGCCCGTTCCCTCTAAGACACCCAAAGAAAAATCACCCTATCACTCTATGCCAGCTCAGTTTAAGGTTAAACCAGGACCTATTTTCCCACCCAAAAGTATCATAAACACAGGTGGCCTAGCCAGTCTCCAGTCACTGTCCAGCTTCAGACATCTTTTGAAGTCTGTGCCCCCAGACCTCATTCATAGGCCCACACTGGCCACCATTGACAGGCCTGCTGGTGACCATTGACATACCCCCTGCACAGAACCAATTGCCTTTTGCTTGCTGGCGTGCTCCTTTTCAAAAGTCCTCCCCCAGAATCCCACACATGCCAAAAGCCAGTGGGAGTGTCCAGGCTTCCAACCAATCAGGGCCAGTGTTGGCCCTGTTTGCCTTTGCCCCTCCTCCAGCCGCCATGGTCAGCAAGGGGGCAAAGTCTCCAGTCACACGTGTGCAGCTGGATCCCTTCCCCTATTTCTGGGGGGTGTGCCCCCCCATTACAGACAGAAGGGCTCTTTTCTGATTTCATAAAATTTTACTTTTATAATAAATCCAATTCATTAAAATATAAATACATATGATTTCTTAAATGTCTTGAGGACATCCCAAATAAATAAATTCACAAATAGAAAACAGAGGCCCTGAGAGAAGACACACAGTTAGTAAAGGGGGGAAAAAAACTCAGAATTCACATTTCTCAAAACTTAGATTTGTGCTTATCTGAAACATTCCAAATCACCAACTTCCTCATTGTAAAATGATGGTGACCCTGGTACATCTAAGGCTCCTCGAATCCATCTACCCATCCTTCTATTCACCTAGCATCTATCTATCTATCTATCTATCTATCTATCTATCTATCTATCTATCTATCATGCATCTATCCATCTATTATCTATCATCTATCTATATCTATCTATCTATCTATCTATCTATCTATCTATCTATCTATCTATCATGCATCCATCCATCTGTTATCTATCTATCTATCATCTATCTATCTATCTATCTGTAATCTATGTATCATCTTATGTACCAACTAATGATCTATCTCAGCCAGGAGTCACATTGTGGTTTTTAGTACCATGTATCCATATGTTGGGAAGCAGTATTTCTTTGCTGATTCAGGAAACGCTTTTTAAAATACTTTAGAAACCTACCTGTGGTGCACACACACACATACACACACACACCCTCTATATTGTTAGGCAGAAAGCCAGAGTTATTTCCCAGGATACATTATCCTGTAACACCCTGAACACCATAAAATACCAGATTCAGGTTTCCAGGCTGTCATTTTTGTGCTGTAGTCATATTGGTCATATTACTCTTTTCCCTGCAGGGTCTCACCCCCTGTGCTGACCTATGCAGGGATTTGGGGTTGGGGGTAATGAGTAGGGGCACAGACTTGGGCAGGGTCCCTACATAGATGCCTTTCATCTCTGAGGAAGCAGAAATAAATGGTCTTCTCATCTCCTGGCCCCCTCCCTCCCTCCCTCACAGCCTCACAGGAAATGCGGAGTGACTTTGACTGCTAGTTGCAAGGCTTTTATTTCCCTAGAGTTACCACAGATGCTTGTCTGGCTCGTTAAATGGAGCTTACAATGTGCTGGAATAAAGTGACTGAAAATCATTTTCTGGCTTAGGGAAAATGCTGTGGCTGAGCTTCCACGTCGAGTCACTCTGCACACCCTTGCCCCTGCTTCCCCAGCACATTCCACACTTGCAAATTGAAAGGTCATTTTGATAAGTGCCTCTCACCAGAAAAATTGCTTCCTCCTCAGTTAAGTTGCAGCTTGGGGCTTATGCTGAGGCTCAGTTCTGGGCAGGCCCAGCAGGGTTGTCCTCACCACGACTAGAATGTGTTCAGACTTTGGCAGGAAATTTAGACTCAGCCACACGGTGGTTCCTCCTGGGTTTCAGTTCAGGTCAGATGGCTCATATATAGCACCTACTGGGGATCCAGCAATGTTCTCAGCTGTTTGCATTTCTGTAAGTCTGAGCCATGAGGAGTCCATCCACACTTGTCCAGGCCGCCCTTCCTTGAAGTTATGCTCCAGTTAACTTCACAGGAAAGACAGTGAATGACATCCTTAGTCAGAGACCAAAAAACCAAGCCCTGTGGCCAGCAGAGAAGTTGCCCCTGGAAGGAGTGTTGTCCCAACGGTCACCCATGCTCTTGTTGGCTCCTGGAGGCCAGCGCATGGTTCCCTGACATGTTTCCACGGCAATGATGTTCCACCCAGCTTCCATTTCTCCTGCTGTACCCGAAGGCAGAGCATCCAAGTCGTCACATCATTGGTTCTCATGAAATGAGCAAAAATAAACAGTTATGAGCAAAAATAAACAGTTGGCACAGGTGCCACAGGTCACCTTGCTTGGGCATTTGCAGTCACCTGGCTTAGGAGCCTCTGGAAATTCCAAATATCTCAGGCAGCCTGAGACCGTGTGTGTGTTTTTCCCCTATTTGCTATGCCTTTCAATGAAGAGGACCAAAGTTAAACGAAGTCCAATGAAGCAACACAGAGGGGCAGATCTCATTCTCTCCTGATTTGTGAACAAAGGGGCCAATGGCAGGGGACGCTGGTCCTAAATTGCACGAAGGAAACAGCAGTTGGAACGTGGTGTTCACGTTGTAGTCAACTAAATAGATACTTTAAAAAGCCCTGGGCGCCAGACACCTGTGCTTTAGCGTTCCTATGCTCAACAATTTTCATTTTATCTTTTCTACACTGATAATGAGGGATACCTGTAAATGAGGGATATAACAGAGAAAGAGGAGCACTTTGATTTGTGGGAATTTGGCTGTTGGGAACAGTGCTGGAAAGGACCTGCTGAAGGGCTTATTCCTGTCCACCGTTTTCCAGAGGAGGTCCCAGAGTTGCCTTATGTAACTCAAGCACTTAGCCATCCCACGAGCTTGGGAACACATCATGGGGCTGTCTTCATCATCTACACAGCAGGTCTCTGAATCAGTACTTAGAAATCTCTTTGTTACCAAAAATACATATATACACAATATACATATGTCTATGTGCATACACATATACATATTTTAAATATCTACAATACATACATATTTTAAATATTTAAATGCATTTTATCTATGATTTATTATATAAAAATATCTAAATTATATTTAAATTATAATAAAATTGGAATTATTACACACAGAGAAAATAAAAATAGGTTTTTTATAGTAAATATATATGCCCTACCATACATATTTGAACACAGGTGGGGGTGTTTTTTGCACTGTATAACCAATTAATCTTTCCTTCTTTGAGGAATTTTGTTGCAGAGATGTTGAGAGAAAACATATTGCAAGCAGAATATTTTGACAAACATTTAGAGAAAGTAACCATGCATTTTAGAAACACAGGGTATGGAAAACACAGTCCTTACAAGGAGTAGCTACAAGTGCTACAATTTTCACTAAGAAAGTGATATTCTAATAGCACAACATTTGCTGATTTTCCAAATCCTAATCCCTGATTGGATGGAAGGCCGTCTCCTAGGAAATATGCAAATGGAAATGAAAGGGAAAATCACACTGCAGACTCCTGCCTAACAAAAACATAAATGAGCTAGTTTCACTTAAAAAATGAAAGAGAGAATCCTTCTAACTAACAATCATGAGAGCATTCTCTCTTATTTATTTACTTATTTATGAACCTGCATTAGTAACCCAGCTCCATCCCCACTGTGCCCCAGGCTCACCGTAATCTGGATTTAATCACCATATCCAGACAATTGTGGCTGCCAACTTTCTCCCATCCCATGGAGGATGGAGAATTTGGCCCATCCCAGTGACACAGGTGGTGCCTGTGTTGAGAAAACAATGATGTTGACATCCAGCCCTCAGGGGAAGGATTTTCAAATCAAAGATAACAACTATCCCCTAACTGGTCCTTAAAAAGGAAATATACCCATAAGCTTCTCCAAGTGGCAGTGGCCATGGCAGCCTCTCTGATTTTTGGTAACTGGTATTTAATGGGATTTCCCTCTGTGTGTGTTGACAGCTGGATCCAATCCCCCCTGCCAGCATAATTTAGGGGGCAGTCACATGGAGCATGCTTGGGTAGTTGCCTCGTCCATTGCTCTTTGACTCAGGTGAGAGAGCCTAGAAGGATAGTGGGGTTTGGGGTGTTGGAGGTCCTGGGGAGAAGACAGGTCTGTCCTTGAGAACCTGTTTTATTCTCAGTGTTGTAACCCATGGGGAAGCTGGCTTTGTGCAGAAAACTATGGGGCTAGACTCCTTCCAACTGCTTGTCCACAAATGATTGGGCAAAGACCAACTCTAGGACTTGTTAAAGGTGCTTAAAAGTCCAAACAAAATGCATTTGCAGAACAGGAAGCATGTAGGGAGGGACATGGAAAAATTACTGAGGCCATCCAGGCACTGAGTCCTGAGGGACGTATTTCTCACGCTGGACCAAGGTGCGTTCAGTCCTTCCTACTGGGTCCCTCTAAGGGCAATCCAGACAACTTCCAAGGTTGACTAAACAAGAGAGTCCAACTTCTGCTCTTTGAAGAGTCAGGGTTTGGCACAACAAAATCTTCCATTCTCAGAGAAGGCTGTAATATATAAATTTGCCAGTTTCTTTTAAAAAATAACAAAAAAATGGAATGAATGCTGATTACCACCTTGGGTTTAGCTGATTCTCGTTGGGAGAGTTTCTTACACAGATCAAGAGCAGCACTAGGCTACCAGACATTAAAAAAATAAATTAAGTAATAATGTAAAAACACATGATTAATAGTGCGTGTATTGCAAGGGCCTAGGGCTGTGAAATTTGTTCTTTATTTAAAAAATGTTGATATGAGGACAGAATCTAAAATAATTACTTCTGTGGAATAAACTAAGAATTTAATAGGCTGGGAAGATGCATACATATATGATAAGCATATGAATGCAATCATATTTGTATGTTGTGTTCCCATAAATGCACACAAATACATTCAAATTTTACTTAGCAATGTAGATATGTTTGTAATGTAAATCATTGTTCCAGTTAAGTTATTACCCCAATCTAACATGATAAAATGTTAAAATTCCTTCCTTCCATTTTTCCTTCCTTCCCTCCTTCCTTCATTCCTCCTTCCCTCTGTCTCTCTTTCTCTCCCTCCATCCTTTCCTTCTTTTCTCTCTTCCTTTCTTTCTTCCCTCTCGCCCTCTCTCTTTTTCCCCATTTCTCTCCCTGTCCCTCCCTTCTCTTCCCCCACTCTCTCCATGCCCCACCATTACCCTCTCTCAGAGCTCTGACTTGACCTCACACCTCCTCTGTTTACACTCTGAGTTTAGACAGCAGACACCAGCTAGCACTGTTGATACTCATGAGTTTGCAGGAGCAAGAATCCATTTGGCATTTGGCATGATGAGGGTACAGAGCCCAAGTCTAATGTCCTTCTCTGTGGCTGAAGAATAGGACCATGTAGGGTCATTGTGATTGCCAATGTTCCCTACAATGTACCCTGTGGGCACAGGCCGTTATTCTTGGAAGGGAGGCCTCTGACAACCGGCAGACCTTCCAAGACAACGCATTTTCATGTTCATTGGATCCCAAACCTATGCTCCTCCCGCCTCATCCCATGGTCTTTCGGGAACATGGGTCTTGGTACAGTCTAGGGAGCCCAAGCAGGACAATTTAAAAACTGGATGACTAAGTGGAAATAACAAATTCAATCTTGAGTAATAGAGAAGATTGTGGCTTGGAACTGAGGGACATTAAGATTAGAGAGAAAAGCCGGAAGTGGAGACGGCAGACATCAGAGAAATTTCAGGAGCCAAGGTCAAAATAAACAACTCCAGATCACTTGACACAGGAATGTGGTTGGTCTCACTGTGCCTGGGTCTGGGAGGTAGGTGTGGATTGCAGTGACAGAGGACCAGGCTGCAGGGCTGAGTTGGAACCAATGCAGAAAAAGAAAACCAAGCTCGGACTTGAGCTAGTCATTCGATAGTGATTCTTTACTAAGACAAAAAACTGGAAGAGAAATCCAACTTGCAGATCAGTCTAGAAAGCCAGAATGACATCTTAAATACATGTAGGGAAGTATGGAAGTGGTACCAAGTAACCTCCAGAGTTCTCTCTGCTACTTTGCTCCCACTACTTAATGAGTGTTTATAAAAATCTCTAGTTTAGCATTGCTTTGAGCTACCCTGTTCCGAGAAAGAACATTTAGAAGGAAAAGAAGAATTAGGGTAAACACAATGGAAAGGGCTGCTGGGAGAGATTTTTCGAATGCTGGAAGGCTCTCAGTTCTTACTCTACATGGGACCAAGGGAGAAGCATTCTTTGCTTTTCTGCAAATCCAAATAATCCCTCTGGATGTGCAGTAAATCAGGCCCTTCATCATGCAGCCCTTGACATGTATCATGAGGAAATTATTTCATTTTTTTACTCAATATACTTCAAGCATTGAGATAATGAGATAAAAATAATATAGGAAGTTTTGAAGTTTGTCTCCTATACCTCACTGGTTTATCATGCTCATCTCTCAAGATGTGTGCATCTCACTTTGGAAACTTTCAAACAGAAGTACTGTCTTTCATATCTTGGCTCTAAATTGATTCTCTAAATATACCCAGGACAAACTTTATGCATTTAAACATCTAGGACTTTGTCCATGCATGCCATTTCCCTTTTAAAGTTTAAATATGTCTAGCTGAAACCCTTCTGTAAAAGAAACCTTCCTCATGGACACCACAGTGACTTCTTTGTCTTCTAAATAACAGGAAAAGTGTCTGTATTGTCCAAATATTTGGTATTCAGCATAAACTGTATTAAATTATGTTGAATTAAACAGCGAAAAAGAGGAAGGGATTAAGAAGTGCAAATTGGTAGTCACAAAATAGTCATGGAGATGTGAAGCATAATTTAGGGAATATAGTCAGTAATATTGTAATAGCTATGTATGGTATCAGATGGGTGTTAGATTCATTGAGGTGATCACTTCCTGTGACATAGGTCTAATCATTAGGTTGTAAAACTGAAATTAATATAATATTATATGCCAACTGTAATTAAAAAATAAAATATATTAAATAAACAATTGTAACTTTTAAGACTGGAATTTTGAAATTAATGGTATATACCCTGCTGCTGCTTTAAATCAAATTATATGACTATAAACACATGCACATGTACTAAGATGCATTTTATATTGAGATGGAACACTTTCAAGAGTAATCAAATATATTTTTAATTTCTTTAAAAAATAAAAAGGTTGCATTTTTTATATGTGAATATATCATATCCTTCCAGTTAGATTTCAATCTAATTTTTTTAAGGACATGGAATTTTTACACTTAAAAACAATCCATGGAGTGGATAACCCAGTGCTTTATTTAATAAAGACTTACTGATTGATTGTGGTGAGCAATTAAAGCACTTGTAACTCCCCTGGCTAATTCTTTCATTGATGTTTCAGTTGAGGCTCTTTGGTTGAAACAGGACTAAATGCAGGGAAAGCCATGGGAAAGACAGGAAGGAGAGCAACTCTGACTTACGCATAGCCTCTTCGAGGAAGATCAAGTTCGTGATTCACTTTATTATCTTCTGTTTTTGTGCTGCCCACTGAAGGTATAAATTTTTATGACAGGGAGTATGATGTGCCCCCTTAGAGCCATTTGGGCATTTCTTTGGCTTTAGTCTGATTGATAGACCATTCTCACAAGGAAAGCTTTAAAAGGGGATTTAACCCACCAAAAGTGGCATAAATACTGGGGAGATAGAAACAGATGGGCCTCACACCATAATTCTTAAGTTAGGGTATGGTGCTATAATGATCTAATATGAAAGAACTATGAATGTGTGTGTGTGTGTGTGTGTGTACAAACATTTTATTGATTGATTGATTTGAGAGAGAGAGAGGAGTGGGGAGAGAGAGATTTGTTTTTCCACTTATTTATTTATTCATTGGTTGATTCTTACATGTTTCCTGACTAGGGACTGAATCTAAAACCTTGACATATCTGGATGATGTAATGTATTCAATATACATTATATTTTATATTATAAATATATAATTTTATATTTTTAAATATATAAATATTATATTTTATATTATAAATATATATAAACATTATATTTTATATTATAAACATTATATAAACATTATAATATAGACATTATATTTTATATTATAAACATATAATTTTATATTTATAAATATATAAATATTATACAATATATTGTTTGGTAAAGATTATCTACCTAGTTACCATTTTGATGCATGTCATTATGTAATAAAGAGGCATCCCTGGCATCTTCAGATACAATGCGAATGACAGAATTGGGAGGATGTTGGAGAAACTAACATATATTAGAGCTTACAAAATCTTTACACAGCTTTTCTTTTTTTTTGAATGAGACATTGCTTGAATCCCATGGCATGGTAGATGCCAGGTGGTCTATCGAATCTCCTAAATGTCTTGTATTTTTCTAAATTAAACAAGAGATCGCAATTCAATAATTCTGAAGCTCAAATGTACATCAAGACTTCATGGTGTACTTAAAATACAGTTTGGCATGGCCCATCCCTGAAGATTCTGATTTAGTAAGTCTTCGAAGGAACTCAGAAATCTGTACCTTTGTAAAGCAGCCCAGATGGTTTTGCTCTAGGGGTCGCACTCGGACAAACATTGCCTTACGGGTTATGCTTTCTCCCTACTGCCTGTACCTTATTATTATTATTATCTTTACCATCACAAGTTACCTACTAATAGCAGCTCCTCCAATTAGTAATACCTACTAATAGGACCCTCCATAATTTTTCTGAATGAGAGAACAGTGAAAAAGAAGATCCAAAGCCTTTTATATATTACTATGCATTGATTTTTGTTTTTATATTTGAATGTTAATGTCTAATTTTAACTGTATCTTTCAAATCTTTAGTTCTATTGACTGCTGATGGGTGTCCCATAAGCAAATAATTCCATGGTTAAATAGATTGCACATTATGTGGTAATACTTTGTCTTCTGTTGGAGAGTTACACACAAAAAAAATTATTAAGCTTTGTTTTATCATACTTCCCAAGATTCTGACTTGAATCTTTCTTTTTGTCTTCTTATTCTCACTGAAAGGCATATTTTCATTGCTTTCAGAGAAAGGGGGAGAGTCAGAGGGAGGGAGAGAAACATTGATTGGTTGCCTTCTTGTAGGCTCTCTGACTGGCATTTGAATCTAAACCTGGCTACGTGACCCGACCAGGAATCAAACCTGCAAACCTTGGGTCTATGGGATGATGTTCTAGCCAACTGAGCCACACTGGCCAGGGCTGGAATCTTTTCAATAATGGACAACTGTTAACATCTTGCAGAAATATTATTCCTAAACCCTACCTTGCTCTCTTGCTAAACACGGTTTCTTTTCAAGAAGTCAGACTACCACTTTGGCCTAAAAGCCCTCTTTTTGGTATGCTTGAGGCTTACATCGAGTAAGGTTAGTCAGAAATGGCAATGCCAACAGCAGCTGAGAACAAGGCATCTTCCAAACTAAATCCTATGGGGACTAAAAGATTTTTATATGGCTAAAGATTGTGACAAATACAGGTGGTGCAAGATGCCCTTCCAAACCCCTCTTTTTAAAAGGCTTGGAAATAAAATCAGGTAGCTTTTTGTGAGTGAAAACAAGTAATTCAACACTTAATAGATAAAATAAAAAACATATAAAGTTATATTGAGTGACTGCTAGCGTAGACTGGACTGTGGTCAAATCAGCTTTCTAAACATTTGAAGAAAGGTGCATTGTGAATCATGGGGTCCTAGAAAACAATGAATAGAAAAAAATTGTCCATATGCACAGCAACAAATAAGAAAGAATATTCTGTCAATGACCATGAGTAATACTCTCTAATAAGGTTATATCTTTTTTGGGAAAAATTTTGTTATGCTTAGAGAAGCTGTTCAGGATTATTCAAATTCTTAGTGCTGATTCTTAGGTAATAATAATGTTTCTGTGTTAGTTTCTATGTAATTCTGTAAAAAAAAAAGCATATCTTGATCATGGCAAGGTGTATATTCTGGTTAGAATAAAATCATAATTTTTACTGTAAATTAATAAGTTGGTATTCTGTTCTACATTCCATTCTCTCATTAATTTAATTTAGAGGAAGTTATATCCTTGCATCAGATCACATCCAAGGAACCACACAATTGATTTTCTGGACAAAGAAGTTTCAACAAAACTAGACTTTAATAAAATCTCCATTTAAATGCTATCCTGAGAGATTTTTGGTAGACCATTACAAATATGTCAATATTTTGTAAATTTACAAAAAATAGGCAAACCTCTATCTTTCTATTTGCTTCTCTCAAAATGCAACATATTCAATATAAAGATTTATATATGACCATTGACCTTGTTTCTAATGAGGATGTATGTTTCATTGTTGTTTAGAGAGGAAAGTAAGTTTAGTTCTGGCCATTTGCTGTTAGCTCCATAGTTAGTAGGTTCTACAGAAGGGATTATCCACTTGAGATTTAGTGTCTTCCTGTATTGCTTTTTCTCAGAACTCTGGCAAAATAGAGTAAAAAGAAGTTACATTGGGCAAATATGTTATCCTCCATTCTTAAATCTTGCAAATACAATTCCCAGTGCCCCTCATCTAGAATCATTCAGTTAATCTAATCTCATCCATGCATTTCCAATAGAAATCTGCTGGGACTCAAACTGCATAGCTAAGGGTTCGATTTACAAGTTCTCCCTGCACCTCATTCTTACCCAGTGGAAAAATTAGTAGCTATTACAGACAATTGTAATGGGCATAATTTTTAATACAACCAACAGGGAGTATTTTTTTGGGGGGGCCTCTTTAAATGAGACAAGAATGCTTTTTCTGCCTTTTTTCCCTCCCTCTCATCCAACATCTGGGATATTATAAAACTTGGAATATTTTAAATATATGTTACAAAATATTAACACTTCATATTTTATAGGATTAGTAAAATCACCTCACATATAACTTCATAACAGTTTCAAAATTTTCTATATCTTCTCATACATTTCAGTAGAAAGACTACTTCACAGTCCTTCATAAACAATTTCCCTTTTGTCAATACTTTTAATTTTGATTTCTGGTTACTTAATTTAAAAAAATGAGGAATATCTGCCCACTTAATTTCCTAATGTATATATCTGAAAGTTGGGCAATGGAGGTTTTACTCTCCTTAATCCTCTCAGCTAAGTTAATGCTAAATATCACTGAAGTATTAATCCGTACCAGTAGCACTGAGATTTGTCTGCAGAGCAATTTAAATGAACCATTACCCTGAAAATTGCTCCAATACTCTAATTAGGAAAGCTTTATAGCTGTTTCAGCAGTCAAGAATCTTCTTTATCTCCTTCTACTCCCCACCCATTTTCTGGAAGGATAACTTATGTTTTATTTCATGTTGACATGCAAATTTGTTTTCTTGCCATATTATAAGCAACTAAATTTAAGTGGAATGAAAATTAAAGCATAATTGAGTTAACACACATTTACATAAGTCTTCAAAAAATCTTAAAAATCTACAATGAGATAAAATGCTTATCAGAATTATTTATTTTGCCATAATAAGATCAAACACCTGAGATACTTTGCCAGTTGATAACCTCAACAATATTTTTTCTGGAGTCTCATTTAGCATGGCTTCATTTTCGCTGTGTCAAGTTTTTACCCTTTTAAGAAATGAGGGAATTTTAAAAATATCAATAATTATGAATGACCCATGGACATGGACAAAGGGGTGAGGATGGGCTGTGGGAGCAGGGGATGGGGCAGGATGGAGGAGGGCAAAGAGGGAAAATTGGAACAACTGTAATAGAATAAATAAGAATAAAAAATCAATAAATCACAAAATTTCATGATTTCCCCTTGAAGTGAATCAGGGGAATATATCTCTTTATTCAGTTTTTATATGTACTTTGATCTCTGTGCAGTACTTATATTAGGCCATGCTCTGGGTATGAAGGTATGGACTAGCTATATATTGTATTAATGGATCATGTTCAAATGGTTTTTAAAAATAACTGGAGTTACACAATTATTTACATTATTATTAATTACAAGGTGCCTGGGAAGAACGGTCTGTTACTTTGTGGAAACTGACAAAGAAGGTTATCACTTGATTAACATTATAAGAGGAATAAATTACCTTCTGTGAGACTCAGGAGAGGTCCCAGCATGTGAAACCTTTATTTCATGTTAATAATTCTAAAGCAAATTCAAAAAAGGCAATGGGAAGCTATTACAGGTTTTTAGGTATGGTAAAAATGCAATCCTGTCATTATTTACATACTTTCCCTCACATTTGTTATGGAAAACTTTCAAACATCCAGAAAATTTAAAATTATTGTGTGTAGTAAGCTCCCAAATACCTACTACCTTGTTTTATAATTGTAAGTATTTTGCTATATTTGCTTTAGTCCATTTGTCCATTCATTTAACTATTTATTGATGTACTTTATCTTTTGAAGCATTTTGAAAACTGAGGCATAATGTACAAACAGAAACTTTTATCCTCTTTAGTATATAGTTGCATGAACATTGACAAAACATGGTGTCATGTAACCACCACAGTCAAGATACACAACAGTTCAATCTTATTTCTTAACGCATTTCAAAATTTTTTTCATACTCCAGTTCATTTTACTCCTAAGCACTTTAGCATGTACATTGTTAGAGTTCAAGATTTATTTAAGGTTATTTATATTTTTAAGATAAAATATGTATACAGTGAAATGCAGAAGTCATAACCTCTCTATGATTATTGACAAATGCAAAAACCTAACCTGGGTGACACCAAACTCTTACCAAAATGACCTCAGTTGTTCTCATTATAAGGAAAAAATATAATTGTAGCTATGTAGGCAAAGGATGTTAACTAGACTTATTGCTATGATTTTCTCACAATAGATACAAATATCGGATCATTACATTGTTAACTTGAAACAAATATGAGATATATTATATCTCAGTAAAAAATGTAGATCATTTTCATCAGCCCAGAAAATCTTTGTATGCTCCTTTACAGTCAATTCCTGTTCTCACTTTTTCCTTCCCATTGGAGTGTATTCTAATTTTTCCCTTTACCCATAGATTAGTTTTGCCTATTCTGGATCAGATTAGTAGTATCAAAGAATATGTTCTGTTTAAAGTTTCTTCCAGTCAGCATAATATTTTTGAGATTCATACATATTGAGGCTATTAGTAGTACTTTTTAAATTGCTGAGCATCATTTCATTGTATAAATATATAACAGTTTGTTTCTCCTGTTGGTGGCTGTCTAACCTGGTTCCAATCTTACATATTATAAATAAATCTACCATGGACATTCTTATACAACACTTTTATTAAAAAAATAAGTATTTTTATTGCTCTGAGGTAAATATCTAGGATTGAAATTTCTTGCTCTGGGGGTTAAGTGTACACTTGGTTTTATGTTTTAAAAAGCCAGACCTTATTCCAAAGGGGTTCTATTGACAGTGTAATAGTTTTTAAGATAACACTCCCTACAAAGATGGAGAATGGCTTGGAAATAGGTAAAAGTCGACAAAGGGATACAAATTGCAATGTTTGAACATAATAGGGGCTGGTGGAAATAGAGAACAGTGAATATCAGTACGCATATCTAGAAGATAGAACCAATAAGACTGGGTAGTGAATAGGATTTGAAGGGAGGGAGATGGATTAGTCAGGTTTCAAGCCCAAGCACCAGTTGATGGTGGAATGATTTACCAAGATGGAGAGTACTGATGAGACACCAGGGTTAGAGGAAAAGTCCTAAACTCAATTTCGAGCACATGCAGTTTGATGGGACTGTTTTCTCTCTTGGAATAATGATTAGCTGCTTTGTGACAATATATATATTATCAGAACAAGAAAGAAAATGAAATGCAGCCCATTTTGCTAAGCACCAAATAGACTTGTGTTTTCTAAATTTACCCTTTCATGAACTAAAACACTAAACAGCATATCCTTATGATTTACACAAAAATGAGAACATAGTTATCTATTATTTCTTAAGGTTTAAAGTTACACTAAGTTTTAAAAATATAGCTATTAAATTATATTCATTTCAATACCTTGGAATGCATGACTATTTTTTAAAACAAATCACAGCACTTTTACAGGACAAGGAAATGATTGATTACATAAGACCTAATTAGGATAAATGAGGAATAGGATATGGTACAATATTTCCACAGATGGTTGAAATCACTTTGGGAAAAGCTTGGATTCAAGTTCATCTATATAAGCTGCTTAGGATAATTTGAAAGGAATACATGTACTAGCATTTTAAAGCATTAAACTTATAAACAAACAAAAGCAATAATTATAATTCTTTGTTCAAGTTACTGTAGAACTAAAACTCTTAAAAGGTCATCATAATTTGTGTTCTGCTCAAAATATGGCTGCCTAATATTAATGAGGACTCTGAACACTGTTTAGTCATATTTTAGCCAGAACACTCTCTTCCAACTTAGCTATCCTTAAAACAAGATAATAATATTTTTAATAATTACAGAAGTGCTGTGAGAAATAATAAAAAATGATAGATATACTACATATTTGAAAGGGACTTCTATAAGCCATTTAATCATTAAAAATATTTTTATTACTTAGAAGTTTTGTAAACGTTGAGAAAAACAATTCAAAATCTGTATTAGCAGTCCCTAATTTCATGTCATACCACCTAACATAGTTATGTAAAATAAGAGTTGTCATTAAAATGTAATTAAAGACTTACATTTCATGCCAACCACTCAAGAAGCCTCATTTTGTTTAATTATCTGCAGATTTTCAGGACCACCTGTTTTCAGGAGGGCTTTTCATTTCTAGGAGACCATTGTGAGGAAAATAAAATAAAGATTTTGCTAACCACCTTGTCTGAAATCCGTTCATTCCTGACTGAAGGACAAGTCTAGCTTCCATGAATGCTTGATATTTCATTCTGGTCTAGTGGTCACAGGTTTTTAACAGCCAGTTGCAAAGTCTGGCCAGAAACTAAAAAGGAAAAGACAACCTATTGAAACAAATACAATTTAAATACTGCAAAAGCTTGTGTTTGGTAATAGCACATTTTATGTTTTGGCTTAGCAAAGACTCCTACATATCCTTTTTAAAGTTAAATAAAGGTTTTATTCATTAGTAATTCATTTTTCCTACTTGCTAATCCTAAGCCTGAGAACATGTGAATTTTGATTAGAAAGATTATATTAATTTTCTACTAATCTATATGAATATAGTATGTAAACAATGTTTAAAAATATAGACTATTAAATGAATCATTATTTATAAAAATTGACATCGAGGGAAGAACATCTCTGGCATATATAAAAATAATATGTAGTGGCTAAATAATCAGTGGTTTTGTTTGTTTGTTTTTTCTGGAATACTTGGAGATTCATCGGCATTTAGAAAGTAATTTACAAACTTGCTAAATTACATGTTATAATTTTCCCTTAAATTTCATAAACTAGTGCATTTCTTATAGAACGAATGTAGGGCAGTGTTTAAGATTCTGGTTTTAAGTACATAACTGCTTGGGTTTGAATCCCAGCATCTACCTAAAAATGACTTTAAGTAAACTAACTAATCTCTCTGTGATTCAATATTCTCATCCATAAAATAAAGAACAGCCCAACTCCTTAAAATTATTATATGAATATTAAGTACATATAAATACGGTTCTAGGTAGGATATGAAGTCTTAGGCTAAGGGTGTAAAATTGAGCATAAAAGATATCAAATACAAGAGCAGTATATTATTCAAGTAGCATTTATAGTGAATGATTAGGATTTGGTGAATGATTAGGATTTGGTGAACTTTGGCTGTCAGCTGATATTAAGATACTTGCAAAGATCACTCCTGTTGATTTGGAGATGGTATAGATTACATATTTATTTATATTTATTGACAACACAGGCTCTGGCAGCAGATCACAGTGGCTGGATTCCCAATGGGCATAGGTGGTGAGTGGGAAATCTCCTCAACCTTCTCAGATGGAAATACTTTTCCTTGGGTAGCCTATCAATTAGAATGTTATATTCAGGTGAGCAAATATAGCTTAGCTTGAGGCCCTGGACACCTGGAGATAATGTTTGAAAATGGAGTTGAACGTGCATAGCCCCTGGTTATAAGGATCCATCTAAAAGAAAGCAAAAGATTTGGTCTGGTATAGTGAGTATGTAGGTTAATGGGTTCCACAAAATGAAGATTATTTTAAAATTAGCTACTATGTATTAAGCACCCAGCTAAGCACAGCTGAAACAATACAGAATATGCTAAAGCACCAGGAGTTATTCTGTGGAAAGGATAGGCAAAATTATAATAGAGCTTTGCAAATGTAAACGTAGAAGTCTGCAAAAACTCTTCAGAGGTTGCCATAAGAATTTATATCATGAATCATGCTATATGCTTGCCTCTTTATCATCTTATTAATGAAAAAATGATACCTTTAAATAAAAGCAGATAAAATATCTGATTATATACGTGGGGGTTCAGAATAAGCCCCAAGATGGGCCTCAGTGGTATACAGGTTACTTTGAGCTAAAGGCAATATAGCTTCAGGCTTCAATGAAACTTCTGTCCTTCCTTTTAACTACCTAGAAGTGCTTGAATCAGGGGCCTTGAACATAATAAGAGCTTATCAGAGATAACCTTTGACCTAGCTGTAGGGCAGAACAACCGGGAGCCAGGCGCATTACATCATCCCTAGCTCAGAATGTCCCATGTACCTCAATCCCCTTTTCTATCTCTGAACCAGTCATGCATGTGGGATCCCTGACTCCCATGCATGTGGGGTTCCCATACATATGAATATAGGGTTCCCATACCTATATGTATATTACATGTGGTTATTTTCATTGCTAATCTGTCTCATGCCTATTTGATTATTAGACCAGCCAGAAGAACCTTGAGGGTAGAGGAAAGTTTGTTCCTCCCCTACATACATGTATACATGTGCTGTTTAATTTTAGGTGGCCAATGCATTTTTATGTGGAGACCAAGACAACCTTAACATTTCCCCCACATTAACTAAAGCTTAGTTATTTTCCTGATTCTAGCCCTGACTTTCCTTTCTTAGAGCATTTACTTTAGAAAATTTGTAATTGTGAATTATTTTTCTCCCCTTTGAGATATAAACTTCTTAAAAGCCTCTTGCATATTTTATAATCCAGCAATGTCCTTATCAAGGTTCTGGGAGCCATCCTTTTGAAATAAAATCAAGGAAGATAACTCCCCTATCGCACAGTCCAGGTGAGAGCCTGACTTCTTTGGGTATCTTGCTCCAAGTTATCATGAAAGGAGGAGAAAGTTTTCTTTTCTTCTGGATACAACTATTTAGGAAATAGAGATGGTCTATAGTACCCCCCTCACATTCTAAAAACTCTTAACCCTGCTTTGTCTCAGAGAAGATGAGTGGCCAAACTTAATCTGTGTTTTCTCCCCCATCACTGGCAATGGTATTAGAATAAAATCAACTTCTGTTTGCTTATCTTGTCCAGTAAGATTTTTCTTTAACAGTGGCCAAGACATTTGCTAATGTTTCTTTCAAAATTTCTTAAATTTCACCATATTTAATTTGCCTGTCTTTTACATACTATATGTGCTTCTTTCTTTCTTTTTGATAAAGTATTCCCCTCTACTGAAAAAGATCCATCTTTTTACATTTGTCATTTGGTTCCTATCCCTTTTCACGTTTTTTAAGGGCTTTGTTCCTTCAGTCATGCATTCTATTTCCTGCAACACTGATACCAATATATATTCTAGAATCTTGCAAGTAGCCTATATATATGCTTTAGCATCTTCTGTTTTAAAAATAAAATCCTCTCTTGACTCCCACTATTGTCACTTTTCTCAGATCGCCAATCACAGGCAAACTTCCCAAGGGTTGTCCACACAGTAAATCCATTTATTGACCTCCTATTCATTCCTCAATCCACTTATGATCAGCTTTTATCATTATATGTCCACTAAAATATCTGTTGCAAGATCACCAAGGTTCTCCCTCATGGTAAATCCAGTGGTCACTTGTTAACAGCTTTTGACATAGTTGTGCAAGTGTTCTATTCAAAGATCTAGGTTTTCCTCTAATTCAAATTCTACCTTAGTGATCACATTCATTTTCATGGCTTCAAATACAATACTACTTCATATTTGTAGTTCAACACTCTCTTATGAACTCAATATCCATATATTGTCTGATTAAGTGAAGAATTCTATTTAGATGTCTTACAAATATATTAAGTATAAGACATCCAGAATCAAACTTTTTATTTCTACCTATAATCCCTTCTTCATTTTCTCTCAAGGTCTACTCATTTCACAGAATGACAATATCATTTTCATGGTTTCTCAAGGTAGAAGCTTGAAATTCATACTCAATTATTCTCACACCATCCTCACACTTGTTCCTCAATCCAAACCACAATGCCTGTTAATTAATTCCTTCAAAATGTATTTCAAATCGGTCCATTCTCTCTCTCTCTCTCTCTCTATATATATATATATATATAAAGATAATAAATTTATATATAGATAGATAGATATACTTATATATATCTATCTATCAATCTATCTATCTATATATATAAATAAACTGCATTCTGATCTGTCATCATTTCCAATGTCACCACTCTCCCAATTGTTACCTTCTAAATAATTCAATCAATTTTTGCATAATAATCTCACTGATGTTTTTAAAACAGTTTGATCATTTGTTTTTCTCTGCCTTAGATCTTTAAATGATTATCCCTTGTATTTAGAATAAATCACACATTCCTACTGAGGCCTTCAAAGCATGTTCTGCCCCATCCCACCTCCGAAAGAGCAGAAGTTATTTCACCAATCTCATTTCTTATTTTTTTTCAGTTTCCAAGTGATCACCATGTGTCAGCTGTGCTGTTATACTTTTAGTTCCTATACTCGCCCCCAGGGTCTTTGCACATGTTCTTACTTAGATCATTCTTCTTATTCCCCTCTTCAGGGTATCATCAGAAATTATACATCAACCTAAGTGGTTGTCTCTATCAGTTATATTCAAACTAGTTCTTTCTGTATTTACTGTCATAGAAAACTGTTCATTTTCTATGTACTGTGCATCATGATTTATAATTATTCTCTTTTGCTTTAATTGCTTGCGCCCTGTCTTCACAAACCTGAATTGCCATGAGGTTTGGGAACTATATATCTGTCTTGTTAAATAGTGTATCTCCTCCACCTGCCATTCTGTCCAACACACTGAAGAGGCTCAAAACATTTATTGGCTGAATGGATACTGTTGTCAGAAATCCATTTATGGCTTTGTGTAAGCGATTTTTGCATATATGTATGTGACCTACATTGATTCTCATTAAGATGATACAAACATTAGTTTAGAATAGTCTTGCTAGTCCTTTGCTTTTTAAAATCAGAAATTCCTGTAATTTGGCAAGAAAAGCCGTTTTCTAAAGTTCCTTCTGTTTTTAGTGCTCTTTAAAATTGTGCCTAATCAAGTCCTGTTAAGAGTATATTTTATAAAATTACCCTGACTGAATGTGAGTGGTCAAGGATTGGGCTGAATTTGGCTGCTGTTCTAAACTAAGATTATAACTATATGCTTGAGAGAGCACATGGGATGCACACTCCCAGCCACAGCTCTTCAGTGCTGCTTGGTGGCACTACTGAGGCTGTAAACAATGAAGCAATCAGAATTGTAGACTCCCCAGAAAGAAAAAGGAAATTTCAAACCTCCTCAGTCAGCACACCTCTTGGAAAATGTTTCTCTGGAGAAAGCAGATGTTCAGGAACACAAATTAGCTATCTGAAGAGATTTATTATAAAACATGTATACAAGGGCATTTATATACATTTTAATCCATGGACAACACAAACCTTCTAAATTGATGAGTTCTTTCTAGAAATCAATTTTATTAAGTATTCAATATTGTGATAGTCTGTGATTGAGCCACCAGCTTTATAAGAATTCTTATTTTATAATATATTCATATATTTTTGAATTAGTATATTGATATATTTTTAAGATGAGTCATTCTTTCATCCTGCATGTGGCTGACATACAGTGATTTTCTATGATTGTTCACAGAAATAAATAGATTCTAAGCAACAAGTTACACATTCAATAAAAAAATCAAGTATAATTATTTTAACTTGAAATTTTATATCCAATTTTTATTGCATGTCTTGGTTGAACATATGTGAGATGAAAGTAAGAAAGTTGTATGCAGTTGGCTTTATGAATGCCCCTCACAGAAAAAGGTGAAGGTATTAAGCAAAAAACAAATTTAAAAAAACGCAGACACAGACAACAGTATGGGATTAGAAAGGGGGAACGGGTGGAGGGAGGTAGAAGAAGAGTAGAGGGAGAATAAATGGTAATGGAAAAAGACTTGATTTGTGGTGGTGAACACACAATACAATATATAGATGAAGTATTACAGAATTGTACACATGAAACCTATATAACTTCATTAACCAATGTCACCCCAATAAATTCAATAAGAAAGAAAAAAATGTCTTGTCCTCAAATTTGTTTTTCAATACTCAGATTGACTGAAATAAATTCTATGTACTCAAAATAAATATGTCCTATTTTGCTTAAAGCTTTTCTTAAACTTCAGCCCTGATTAGGGAGTCATTTCCCTGTGTTCCATAATGATTTGGACATGTATTATTTATTATTATGTTCAGCTCTTCATTTATTTTACGAGAGTCCAAAGCAGCAAGAATATCTTTTACTTGGTTTGTACTGCACAGAGCAGATGCCAAATAAAATTTTAAATTTAATCATGCATGAATAATATTTTTACAAAAAAGATTTTTACTTTTAAAAACTCATTTGATGCAATCATACTTTTCTGATTGCACTGTTTTTGTATATAAGAAATTGAAATTGGGAAACTCTCTAAGAATGTGAATGAATAACATAAAAATCACCAAAGTCCAGAAAAATTTTGAAATATAAGCAATGAAATATAAAACAGTAAATGCACACATAAATACATATACACACATATGAATGTGTACATATATGTGTATGTTTGTATATATATAAAAATGTATCAGACTAGTAATTCTTTAAAAAATAAAAATGCTACAGAAAATATAGTGAAAAAGCTATTACTGTAGTCTGTGGGTAGGATTATAGATTTTTAAACTACTTTTGAGAGTTATTGAGAATTATGTGATAAAATTAATCAGTAATAAGGACAAAGATTATTGTTCAAAGATATTCATGGTACTTACTATAGTAAATATGAATTAATGGGGAAAAACTTAAGTATCTAACAATAAGACTTATAGTATTCTAAAATGGATTTTGTATCATGCATAATTTCATATTTTCAAATAATTTTAATTTCAGGAAATACTCATGAGTTAAAGTTAACTTTAAAATGAAGCATATGCAATTATTTGTGTGTGATGTGTGTTGTATATGGTACAGGTGTGTGTGTATTGGTATAAATTGTAAAATATAATTATATGAAAAATAACATAAAACTTCTGGTTCAAAATGGCAGAATGATTATTATTTCAGTTATCACTGTCCTACTATAGCAATTTTTAAATAAAGGTAAAGGAAATATAAGGTACATATTCCAAAAAAAAATCAAGAGAAGGAATGACAGGTGAAAAATACTGGAACAAAGAAAGGAGTTGGATAAAATTGAACTTCAGACAATGTGACAAACAAACTGCTCACAGAGACGTTTCTATAGTGGAACCATTATCTTCCTGATACGATATAATCTGTTTTAATGGACACTGGATTTCTTGAAGGAGAACTATCCTTCCTGCAAGGGAGGCGGGGCGGGGGTCCCAGCAACGACAACAAAATCAGCGCCCTGGGGCTGAGGCTCTGAGCAGTAAGTGGATTTTAGAAGCAAGGATTAAAGCTTCTCAGTGGTTTTTTCAGTGATTCTATCAACACTGTAAACTAGAGGCTGGGGCAAGGGCAATGGTAAAGTGGTTAAACTAAACATTTTACTCTCATAAGAGATCGGACCTTTGGGAGCTGTACAGCCATGCCAGGTTAGTAGCATTCCCTGGTTTCTATCAGAAGTGAGAACATTTTCAACTTAAGATCATGATGTTTCATAGGCCTCTCAGAACCTTCCTGCTGCCACGCGGGACCTCGCTGCTCCAGCCTCTGGGGTACATCCCATTCCACCAGCCTGTGAGTAGCAGCGCAGAAAAATAATACATATTTACTTGCCCTGTACCCACTTTGAAAGGAGCAAAAAAAAAAATTTAATTTGAACCCTGAGTGAAATCGTGCACATTCAGGACACAGCCAAATGTGGCAACCAGATTGCTGCCAAGTTCTGGGAGGTAATCAGTGATGAACGTGACATCAACCACTGGCACCTACCATAGGAACAGTGACCTGCAGCTGGACTGCATCTCTGTATTACAATGAAGTCACAAGTAGAAAATATGTTCCTCATGTTCTCTTGATGAATCTAGAACCTGGGACCATGGAATCTGTTCATTCAGGTCCTTTTGGCCAGATCTTCAGACCAGACGACTTTGTTTTGGGTCAGTCTGGAGCACGCAACACCTGGGCCAAGGGCCACTATTACAGAGAGGGTTGAGCTGGTTCACTCCGACCTGGACATGTCACGTATGGAAAGAGTCTGAGAGCTGTGACGGCCTGCAGGGTTTCCAGCTGACCCACTCACTGGGTGGGGGCACAGGCTCTGGAATGGGCACCTTGCTTATCAGCAAGATCTGTGAAGAATCTCCTTGTTACCGTAGGCAGGGAACACCAGGCAGTCTCCCCCATGGGCCAAAATGGCACAAGGGAAGTTTCTTAAGCTTAGCACACCAAAAGCTATAAAGATAGGGCCCCAGTGCACCAAAAGCTAGAAGGTGGCTGGATAGGGCCCCACCAGGCAAAAAGCTAGAAAAATGAATGGACAGGCCCTAGTGAGCAAAAACTAGAAAGATGAATGGATACGACCCCAGCACACCAAAAGCTAGCAAGATAATTAGATGGAAAAAAAGCTCCCCTCTCTATCCCTATAAGAACTGGGGGCGTGAGCAGGAAGCAGGGATGACCTTTGAGATGTGAATCCACAATTCTCCTAGGCACCTGAATAAACCTCTTTCCTTTTGTACCAGCATCTATCTCACGTGTTTGGCTTTCAATGGGGAAGGCAGCAAAACCTGCATTTTTTGTTAGATCCTGACTGCATCATGAATACGTTTAGTGTGGTACGCCTCACCCGAAGTACCTGACACTGTGGTCAAGCCCCACAGTGCCACCCTCTCTGTCCATCAGTTGATAGACAATACTGATGAGACAACATCAGCCTCTGTGCCCTCAAGTTGACCATGCTAACCTATGGGGACCTGAACCACCTCATCTCATCCACCATGAGGGATGTCACCACCTGCCTCTGCTTCCCTGTCCAGCTCACTGCTGACCTCTGCAAGCTGGAAGTCAATATGGTGTCTTACCCATGCCTCCACTTCTTTATGCCTGGATTTGCCCCTCTACACAGTCATGGAAGCCAACAGTATCGGGCCCTCACTGTACCCAAGATTACCCAGCAGGTATTTGATGCCAAGAACATGATGGCTACCAGCAAACCCCGCCATGGCCAGTACTTCACTGGGACCGCTGGCTTGCAGATGTCCATGAAAGAGGTAGAAGAGCAGATGCTCAACAAGCATAATAAGAATAGCATCTACTTTGTGGAATGGATCCCCAACAATGTTAAGGCAGCTATCTGTGATATCCTGCCCTGTGGCTTGAAGATGGCACTCACCTTCATTGGCAACAGCATGGTCATTCAGGAGCTGTTCAAGCACATCTCAGAGCAGTTCACTGCCATATTCCACCAGAAGGTTGTCCTCCGCTGGTACACAGGTGAGAGCATGGACCAGATGGAATTTATCAAGGCTGAGAGTAACATGACCAGCGGTGCCAGGATGCCACCACAGAAGAGAAGGGGGATTTTGGTGAAGAGGCCAAAGAGGGAGCCTAAGACCGTGGTCCATCACTCAGCCTTCTTCCTCAACTGTCTCTTTCTTCTCCCTCAGAATTTGCATCTTCTGCTTCTCTTTTTCTCTTCAGGGGTGCTCTAAAAGTGTCTGGCACATAATAGGCACTAAATAAAAATTTGATGTTTACTGAATATCTTCTCTCTCTTTGCACTCTGGGAAATCTAAATATATTTCTGCCATTTTGGGTAACTTTGTATTTCCTCCTGGTGCCCGTGCCTCCCTTCTGTCCAGTTAATATTTCCTTCTCTGTTTTCAAGATAATTCTCCAAGAAGCTGGATCTCATCCAGACCCCATTTAGAACTTTGGGCTGAAACACCATCCTAAGCCCATGTGATAGACAAGGGGAAAGGGAACAATGTTAACTCTCGCAGGTAGAAGTCCCTACAAGGAACAGGTGGGGTTTCCCATTCTAGAGAAGTTTTGGAAAGTGGGATACAGTCCTAGTTTCTGGATATTTTTCCCTGCTTCTCTCTCAGTTTTGGAGTAGGTGTTAATAGTATTATCTTAATTTTCAGCCCCTCTTCAAGTCCTGTCCTAAGCTGTTTCTTTTGCAGGGGTCTGCCCCACTCTGTCAAGTGGGATACTTGCCTCCCCCACTTTACCTTCCTCTCACATTGAAATTCTTCCTTTCTCTGGATGGAGAGGAGGGTAAAAGGGGGAGAGGGTCCTATATATGTACAAAAAGGTATGCATCGACACCTAAATGTTGGAGTCATTGCCTGGAACAGAGGAGGCGAGACATGCTCTGTCTGTTGGCAACATCTCACCCCTTCTTTTGCAATTGCCCTTTCCCCCCTACCCTTTTGTCTTATTCGGCACTTCAAGTTTCTGTTCTCTGTTGAACTTGCTGCTTTTTATTTTCATATTGAAAAAATTATATTGCCCCTAGAGCCCAAAATAAATGGGAATGGAAAAAAATCCAACATGTTTTATTGATCAGATCAGCCAATAAACTCATAATCAGAAACCACCAGCCATGCCCCGGCCAGTGCGGCTCAGTTAGTTGGAGCGTTCCTCCAGAAACCGAAAGGTTGCTGGTTGGATTCCTGATCAGCGCACATGCCCGGGTTGCAGGTTTTTACCTGACTGGGTTGCAGGTCCCAGGCAGGGCACGCGTGGGAGGTAACCGATTGATGTTTTTCTCACATTGGTGTTTCTCTTTCTGTCTCCTTTCCTCTCTATCTGGAATTTAAAAAAAAAAGAAAAAAAATTAGCCACCACATGCAGAGGCAAGCCATCAGAGGTGGGAATCAGAAGAGATATAATACATAATAGAATGAGACACACACCAAATATACAGGGTGGGACAAAATCAGGTTTTCAGTTGTTCATATAAAAATAATACAATAATAAATAATAATAGAAAAACAAAGTGTTTCACATACTCAAAACTGTAAACCTACTTTTTCCCTCCCTGTATTGATTGGAATTGACCACTATATAATTTAGAATAAATAAGAAATATTTAAATAAATAAAAATTGGAATCACAAAGATTATAAGAAAATCAGGTATGATTTGTCTTTTAAAAAATAACTTAATGAACCTTGGCTGGGTTTCTCAGTTGATGAGAAACTTGTTCCAATACACCAAGGTTGAGGGTTTGATCTTCGATAAGGCAGTGCAAGAAGCAACCAATGAAGGCATACATAAGCAGAACACCAAATCAATGTTTCTCTCTCTCTTTCTCTCTCTCCCCCACCCTTTCTTTCTCTTTCTAGCATCAATAAATTTAAAAAATTAAAAAATAACTAAATGAAATCTCTAGAAATGCAAAATATTATTGGTGATATTTGAAATCTAAAGAATAGGTTATAAAGTGTGTTTAATTTAGCCAACAAATAATTAATGGCCCCAAGATATATCAGAATAAATTAACCAAAATTTGCAATTTAAAGAAATAAGGATATAGGAATATTGAAGAGAAATTAAGATACATAAAAATAAAAAATTGAATAAGAATGTTTAACAGGCATTTAATAGGAATAGACAGAATGGTTTTCAGTTCTGACCAAGAGCGACAAAGCCCACCATAGCCTGTGTTTCCCACTGACTATAACAAAAAACTCTGGTTAGAATACAAAACATAATTACCTGAGGACTGAAAAATAAACAAAATCAGGCAGATTGGGAAGAGGAAGCAACTTGGAGAAGCAACCCATATGGCTGTGAGGTCCCATTTGTTTCTTTATTTTGTCCGGGCTTTGCCCAAGGGTGGCCTAGACACAGAGCTTAAAACTAATTAAATGTATTATCTCTCAGTTCTGTAGATCAGAAATTTAGGAATTCTGGTAAGACAGGCTGAGCCTATCCTAAATGAATGGGAATGGTTTTCAGTTATTTTTTAAAGCTTCTCCTAGATATGTTTAAGGTCTCTCTTCAGGCACTCCCTGAAGTCTCTGCTCTGCGCCTGCCCCAGGCGATACCAGATCGCCGAGGGAACTTGGAAAATGAAGTCTGCTCTGCACCTGCGAGAAGAACCCAGCTCTGATGAGCCAGACACTGGCAGCAGTTCAGGGAGCCATACATTTGCTCTATTGCTACAACAAGAGCACCCTCTTTCTCTCCTTTCCCTCCACCTTGCTTACAGTAAACCTCTTCTTTTAAATCTGTTTTGCCTCCTCTCTTAATTTCTATCTTGAGGGGTGGTCAAGAACCCCTTTGCTGGTGACAATAGAGTTGGATTTTTTGCTTTCTTTTTCTGGACTAAAATCAAAGTGTCAGTGAGAATGAGTTTTTATCTGGAGGACGTGGAGCAGAATCCACTGTTAGGCTAATTCAGGGGGCTGCAGAATTCTTTTTCTTCTCACATGGTTGCAGGACTAAAGTTCCTGTTTTCCTGTTACTGGCTTTTAGCCAGGAGTCATTCTCAGCTTCTAGAGGCTGCCTGCTTGCGTTTGACTCATGCCCCCTCCATCCTCGAAGCTGGCAATAGCTCACCGAATCATTCCAGTACTCAGATCAGACTTCTGCTGCTTCTGCGTCTATCTGACTTCCTCTTCCACATTAAAGGAATCATTTGATTGCATAGGCTTATCTGAATAATTCAAAAGAGTGCTGTGATTTTAAAATTAAAAAATTAGTAATCTTAATTCCATCTCACAGTTTCCAGGGATTAAAACTTTAGGAAACCATCTTAGAATTCAGTTTATCACACTTCATAAAACTATTAGGAGATGATACTTGTATTTATTTTTTATTCCATGATATGATTTGTGTTAGGTTGCAATTGTTAAATATTTGGTACAGGTCATCTGTAGTGTATTCCTGATTTGGTGTTTTGTCAGTGGGAAGGCTTTCAACAATTGATGAAATTTTTCTAAGGTTAACAGAATTATTCCAAGATCCTATTTCTTTTTGAATAATTTTGGGAATTTATATTTTTCTACAAATGTACACATTTCTTCTAATTTCTAATTATTTTGCATAAACATTTTATTATTAAATTGTATTTTAATTCTTGTTACTTTATTCATTAGTAATATTATTCTATTTATTCATCATTAATATATAGTTTAACATATTTACATCTTTTCTTAATACATTTTGAAGTGTTTTTCAAATGTATTAATCATTTCAAAGCATCATGTATCAGCTTG
>PVJD01013052.1:0-36293 GCA_004026545.1 Mormoops blainvillei | reverse complement strand
GGGGCGGGGGACGCAAGAGGCAATCACACATTGATGTTTCTCTCCCTTTCTTTCTCCCTCCCTTCCCCTCTCTCTAAAAATAAAATAAATAAAATCTTAAAAGAAAAAAAAAGTAAAATACTTTGCTTTTTCACTAAGTAAGAACTTCTGGCTGACATTCTTTTTATTAATATATTCTGCAGGCCAGAGCAACAATAACAATAATTTAGACTTTCTTGGAGAGAGTTTTTGAGGAACTAGGCCCTGTATCATCTAGTTAATGATACAAATAATATTCCAAAAACTTTTTAAATGTATTTGTTAGTTGAACGAATAGATAATATAGGCACTTGGTAAATGTGGGAGGTTAAAAGAAATATTTTTGTTACGGTGATAGTAAAATGTATTTATTTCTAAATTTCAGAAAAGCTGGAGAAGATTAGGGATCATGAACGAATGGAAGACACGTTTACCCCTATGCCTAGCCCTTACTACATGGAGCTGACCAAACTCCTGTTAAATCAGTAAGTAACCTCACTTCTTAGAGCCCACAGACAAGATTGAACTCACGATTCTCACCCCTTAACTTCCTTTCTCATTCCCCGCTCATTACCGAGGTAGGCGGTGTCCCCGGCCACCCGGCTTCTCAGATCAGTCATCTGGGAGTCACCTGTGTGCACACGCACGCTTGCCTGGGTTCTCTCACTCTTTCTCATTTTTCTTTTTCTCCCAGTAAATCCCTGGGTTCTTTTCATTGTGTCTCCTAATTATTTCCAGCTGTAGCCTTTTGCTTAACTATAAATATGTTTTATTAATAAAGCTTTATCCCTTTCTACTCTTCAGGCATGTGCATCTGCATCCTCGCAGGTCTGTCACATGAAAGGCCAGAGGACTCACATTTGCCTTTGAGCTGTAGTAAATCATTTCCCTACACCCAGTTCTGGCTCCCCACCAGCTTCTAATTCACCCTCCACTTTGCAGCCAGAGTGGTCCTTTAAAGATAAAACTGCCATGTGATTCCCCTGCTCCTTGGAGCCTTTCTACGGTTTAACCTAAAGTCCTGATCGTGGTATTCAAAGCACTGTGTAGGCTGGTTTCCTCTTTCCTTCTCTCATAACTCTCTTACAGTTCTCCCCTCTGATTCTCTTAAGTTTTAGGCTCACATTGGCTTCTTTTACTTCTTTATACATACCAAGGTCCTCGGGGCGCTGCATGTACTGTACCCTCTGCCAGCAAGTCTGTCTATTCCCTGCTCCCTCCTTTGGTTTAGATAACAGGTACTCCCTTCCTGTCTTACCTGTCCTCTTGGCATCTCTGTACACCTCCATAGCATTTGTCAGTTATGATTTTCTAATCACTTATCCAGCTTTGCTCTTCCCACACCCCTAGTTTGCTCTTCCCACACCCCTAGTTTGTTGAATGAATGAGTGAATGAAGAAATCAGTGGAGGGGACAAGAAAGTGTTGACAATTTTGGGACATACTTAGAATGTAATTTGCAGAATGTCAAGCTTTTGATACTTTAGTTGATGGACTCACAGAACTAGAACAAAACCTGGGGGGCTTTCTATTGCCGGCTGCAGAGCAAGGCCAGGGGCTCACTAAATGGCATTTCTGGGTGCAAATAGAAATTTGAGGTATACAACAGACCTGTCCTTTAGTTGATATGAGGCTGCAGTTCACAGATCACTAAGAATTTCACTAGCTAGTTGTAATAGGCTTGATTTCCTGGTTTGGCGGGGGAGAGATGTGACCCTGTTACCCAGTAGTTACATTGCAGTGTGATACATGCTTCTCGCACTATGTTGGGATGCAACGAGAATGCCTGGTGGTGCCAGAGAAGGGATGTTAGGCCGGAAAGATGATGGAAGATTTATGGGGGAAGAAGGCAGAAGTGTGAAAGAATATGGTAGGTTAGCGAAGCAGAGCTACTGGGGCACATGTAGATTATGTGGAAGTTGGAGAGCTGAGGCTTTTCGTCTGTTGGCGGAGGGCCCCGCAAGGCGTTCAGGAAAGAGTGTGCTACCTGTGAACCTGAGAAAGCCTGCTGTGGCGGTGGAGAGAGTGACTCAGAGGGAAGAATCTGGAAGCAGAGGTAAGGGACCTGTTCATCTTTTCTTTTTAGAGTTCAGTGTGTTATGTATGCAGTTCCTATTGAAAGCCTTGTCTTGGAATTCTTTTGAATTCATTTGGCTAAGGGACCTAATTGTACCTTTGTTTTGCAGTTCAGTTAACAAGGAGCTGGGGTCCTTTGTTCTTTAACCTGCTGCTCAGAGCAAAGGATCCAAATGTTTGGGCTTTAAGTAAAATCCACTACATAAATTTTATACCTCTAATTCTCCATTTACTAATGATGAGCTAACTCTAGCACGTGGAGAGCTCATTTCCAGCTTATCCTAGAATGTCTGGTGATGAATGATGCTGGCTTCTGCTTTTATCTTTTAGTTTGCCTTTTCCTTCAAAGATTAGTTTAAAAACCTCACACAGGAAGACTGTGAGCATCTCTCGCTGACTCCAGTTCAAACTGTTGCCCAGAATTTCCTGTGTGTAGGTGTGCTCAGATTATGCTAATTTGCGATTTCTTCTGTGATTTTTGTGAACATATTTTTGTTTTTCTGTGGCTAGGTCAGTATCTACCCTTCAGGGCTTTTGTGAGCGCAGCAATGCGGTGTAGTGTTGAGCACAGTACCTGGCACAGAGCTGTTGTCTTCTTCCCTGGTGGGCTGTAAGCCCTTGGATAACCGATGGGCTATGAGCAAAAGAATTCATGACCTCTGAGACAGTGAGACAGCCTTGGAACACATTCATTCTAGATGGACATTCTGTAGCACAGAACACTAAATTATCCCGAGACACAGGATGTTCAACTTAGAGCTTATTCTCTGGTACCTACTATTTTTAGGAAACAAGTTCTTGTGCCACTGCCTGCCAACGAGGGGACAGGTAACACGAACACACATACCTGTGTGGATCATGGCTGAATTTTCTTGGCACCAAGCTTAACTGCTAGAAATCCTTACATTTTAAAACTGAAAACAAAACAAAACAAATTTTGAGTCTAGAACACTTCAGGTACTTTGCCTGAATCCAAGCAGCCTTTTTTCAAAGCCCCTCCCAGCTAGATGCTGCTTCACCTTACTGAGTGCGTCCTTACGCGGTTTATTTCACCTCTGCTTCCTTCAGCGCCTCAGACAACATCCCCAAAGCAGATGAGATCCGCACCCTGATCAAAGACGTGTGGGACACTCGCATAGCCAAACTGCGGGTGTCTGCTGACAGCTTCGTGAGGCAGCAGGAGGCACACGCCAAGGTGGGTGTACCGCTGGCCTTCGCTCTGGTGACCACCACCCCGTGGGCCCCGGGAAGGCCCGGTGCTGCTGAAGGGTTTCCTCCGGCTCTCACTCTGCCCGCTTGGGCTATCGCAAGTAGGAGTTATTGGCTGTGCTTTTAGAAATTATCATTGGTTTCTTATTTTTGTTCAGTAGATTTTATCTTTGTCTCAAAATCAGGAACTCCTCAACCAACCCAGCCTGTTTTCTCTGTTTCAGCTGGATAACTTGACCTTGATGGAGATCAACACCAGCGGGGCTTTCCTTACACAGGCGCTCAATCACATGTACAAACTCCGCACAAACCTGCAACCTTCTGAAAGCACCCAGTCTCAGGACTTCTAGAGAATGACCTTTTTATTTATAAAGGCCTTGTGTCTGCTGGCAGGAGGCTTGCTGGGTGGTGTGTGAGTGCTCAGGACACGACAGAAGTACCTGGATTTCTAGAACCATTTTTTAATATAAGAAAAATGTATAATGAAGCAAGGACTGTATTCATAACCTTGTTGGAAAGCAACAGGTTGTGCTTAGTCCTCAGTGTAGTCTTGAATTCCGTATCCGACTCTAGAATCCAGCTATTATGCGGGAAAGAGAAAGCTTTGGGAAACAAGCTGTTCTTCCTAGCAGTGTCAGGTCTGCTGCATGGAACTGTTGTGGGGCGGGGGTGGGGGATGTTCTGTAATGCTAGGTGTTGCTTTGAAAAGATGGGTGTTCGGATGGCGATGTGGCCCTAGGACTTCCTTTTACTTTCTTGATACCAATCTCAAGGGCTAAATATAATTAAGAGTCTAGAGATTGCTCACGCAGAGGATGGCAGGTGAGTGCCTTATGATGCCAAGTGATGTTGATCATCTGAGGCTGGATACACAATAAAATGGAATCAACCCAATCTCTGTTGGGTTTTTTTTTTTTCCCATGCCTAACTACCAAGCAAAAGGAGCAAGCCATGTGGCTAAAATGACCTAACAGACCAAACTGAGGTGTGTAGCCAGCAATAGCGAATGTCAAATACTCCGGCGGTCTCTTGTTCTCATGGCTACTTCTAGTTAAGGTTTTAAAGGATTGCTTTTCAAGGGAAGGGGAGAGCAGGGAAAAACTAATTCCATGTTACTGAGTGAGTGAGTGAAGCTGAAGACACAATGGTAGTTAAGAAAAGTTGGACCTATAACGCTGCTTTTGATGGATTTCAGGGAAAGACTCTTTGTTGTAGGTAGCAGAGGCTCAAATAAGGGTAAATTCTTTTTTTCTCTAAGAAGAAAATTTCAGCTGTAGCATTTTGCAATTGCTAAGTTCCTCATAGAAATTCTGTTATCTTGAGAGGGGAAAAGACTGTCTAGAGCAGATTTTTAACTTTTCATCTCATGGTTCATATAAACTAATTACTAAAATTCTGTGACACACCAAAAAATGTTTTTTGCCAATCTGACAAAAAATAGCAATTTTTTAAATTCATATCAGATGTATAATTTTTTTTTTTTTTGGACAATCTAAGGGAAAAGCAATGCCCTCAGCGGAATAGACAGGTATTAAAAATTCTTGTGGCACATGGGTTGAAAATCGCTCGTCTAGTCATACAAGGAGTGGAAGGTTTTGCAACCTGCTGGTCTTCAACTGCAGCGTTGTTGGTCGAAAGAAGTAGCGAGCTATCTTGAGGGCTTTTTGAAGAGTGCACATGCAGGCTCAACTGAGCCTGGAGAATACCTGCTGGCATTTGCCCTTCGGTGTTTAAAGTCCAAATTTACTTCGTGTCACTCCAGCAGTTTCTCCATTCCACACTGCTGCCCATCTATGGGTCCCATCTCGGTGTCCCTTCAACAAGCAGCTGATGGTTATTTGAATACTTAAGGGCCAGGCATCAAGGGATTATGACACAGAAGACCTTGTTTCTGTCATTTAAGGTGACTGTTTATAGAGGGTTGGATTGCTTTCAGGTGGCAGGACTTGCCTTTTCTTTTCACTCTTAATGTCTTTCAGATTTAATCTGGGGAATCTTCTAGAATGAAACCACGTTATTGTGGAGGGTCAGGAGGAGTCCTATGTATCTCCGATCTTGCCCCTTAATACCTTTTTCTTAAAACCTGACATCATTGAATCTTGTCCTCACATTTTGCCTATAAAGCTATATAGTTGTTGTGTTGAGCTTTTTTTTTTTTAATTTGGCCTTGTATTATTATAACATAAAAAAGATTTTCCTCTTAACATGATTTAGGAAGATTTTATTTTTTTGGATGTTGTCAGAAATTACAGCAATATATTCATAAATACCTAATTACTACATTCAACAAATAATATTACAATACAATTAATTCAAACAAGTACACTTAGAACAGGTTTAATTTCACAGCATCTAAACTGCCCCCAGAGTGACCGAGGCACCGTTCCTCCTCCCTCCCATGTACTGGTTTACTGCTCTAGCAATTAAGCACAGGGTACATACAAAGTAACACAACCAATCAGCATGGTCTTCCTCAGGTCAAGGCAGAGTTAAGGAGTTTAAGTTAAGTGCTGGATCAAGAAGTTGGGGACAGGCTACTGCAAGTAGTAAGAAAGTCAATAGCTTGGTTACTTGAAAGAGTATAGGGATTGCTGCTAAATGGCTAATATACACTTAGTTGAGAGAGTAACAGAACAGGCTTGTGCTGACCATCTCCATCTTGTGGTGGATCCTTAGAATTTTCTACACTTTAAAAAAACATGACAGGGAAAGGGAGTATCTTGACTTAATTTTTGAGATTTGGCAGCATTGAGAAAAACCCGTTCCACATACAAACTTAGGATTTCCTGTTATAATTCTTCTGCTGAAGTGTGGGCTCCTTCGAATATTCTTTGAATTTCCATAAGGGTGTAATCTGTTAGAATGTTAATGCCAATTTAGTGTTTTATTTCCTTTAGAATACATAGACTAAACTGTTGGAAATCTTATCTTGGTCATTTATCTTAAACAGTTGATTAAATCATGTTATTTTCTTCTCGCCAGTTTGGCTCTGATTATATGACCAGGTATATATTCCAGGTTTTGGGGAGAGCTCTGGTTTGTTTCTAAACAGCTGATTGAATATGGAGCCATGTGGTTCCACGTTGGAAGGTGTCCCTCACAAGTTTAGTGACATCCCCTTTAGAGGACAGATGGCAGCTGTCCTCTCCAGGTGCTGTGGGAAGCACATGAGGTGGTGCAGGATTGAGGTTGTCACGAAAATACGCAGAGGTTGCAAAATCAATTCTAGAGCAAATTTGGTGTCTTAAATGCAACATGAAATATTTTTCAATTTTTAAGCCTAAACTGAAAAGAAACTTAGATGAGATGAAAATAAGTATTTTCAGGTTATAAAACTAATTGGATAGAAAAACCATTATTGGGTACTATGTCTTAGTGGTGCACTTGTTTTCAAGACTCTTACCTTTTTCTTAGTTTATTCATGCTGCCTTTTGTGGTTTATATTTATATTCTGTGATTGTCATATTGAGCCCAAGAATGTTCTATAAGATCTCCAGAGATAGGTGGGAGTTTGGTGCAGCAGTGACAGAAGCTCAAGTGCAGGATAAATGTGTATTTTCAATGGGAAGGAGGAAAAGCAGTTATTAGTAGCTCAGTGACACATCTCAGTCACCCCTGGGGGGAGACCACCCCGGAATGGTACCTTCCCTTATCCAGTACGCCATGACCTCTTCCCCTAATAATTAAACAGACCCGGCCAAGGGAACTCCCCTTGGCTGGTGAAGGGGCGGGGCTGTGCTTTTCTTTTCTTTCCCATCAAGTCACAGTCTACTTTTTTCTTCTTTTACTCTAGCCAAGGCCGTTACCAAAGCCGATTGGCAAAAGTACTCATTTTCTGTGATGGAGGAGGAGGGCTGGGAGTGAGGTGCTAAGATGTAGCTCATCAGCCTTCAGACCAGAAACAGCAAGTAGAGTTTAAACAGAGAAATTCAGTGATAGTCTGCCCTTATTGTTGGCAACAGAGCTCCCTCTAAACACCTGTCCCCACCTGTGGAACATGTCGATCTCTCCATGTCTTTGCAGGGGAGGAGGCCCACAGAACAGCCCTTGGTTCTCTTCAAGTCGTTTCTGTGGAGGGGAAGGCGCTTGTTGACTGCTGATAATACTGGCGGCACTTTTTGTCTGAGTTTGCTAATAACTGGAAGATTCTTGGCAGACATACAAAGCAAACTGTGTGGGAACAGATAAAGCGACACAATGCCATCTGCCAGCAAGCTGTTCTGCACAGCTAAAGGCTGAGGGTGTGGCCACTGATCGCAGTGAGTAGCCTTCATGAAGGTCAGCCAGCCCTTCCCCTGGTTGAAGGGGAGGGGTGTTCATGCTCAGGCCTCCTCCCCTTCCCCCTCCCCAGGCGGAACCACCCACTGGCTGCTTTGGCCTCTGGTTGAAGCCCATTCAGGCAAGAGATACTTTCTTGATCTAGATTACACCCTGCCTGAATGAACAGTAACTGGGACAAGAGGGAAAATTTCCCCCGTTGCTTTGCATGGATCTGATTATCCCAGTTCTAGCTGCTCCTGTGCTTGTCACAGTTCAAAAGGAGGAGAAGTTCAGCTCAGACATTGTTTATCCTACTTGTAGGCTTTTACAAAGCTTTGCATCTAAATAAAGCCTCTAAAGTTTCTACTTTGCACCTGTTCTCAGACTGCTGTAAGACACCTTAGAATTCTATTCCAGAAACCGCTTACTTCCTGAAAGGTTCTTTTACAAAAGCCCCATGTCTGTCTGTGCACACCTAGGTGCACACCCAGTATGTCTTGCTCACCGCAGACTAGCCCCCCTCACTAACAGCAACTGGGTACAACTGCTATTTGCTGTCCAAGGCTGGGGGGAGGGGCAGAGGAGGTGATAAGAAGTAATGCATGGCTTCCTGCATCATTTTCTGGTGCAACTCAAAACGAAGTGATCGCATAGGCGCCAGTGGTAAGCTCTTTTACTTTTCTTCTTCTTTAATTTTTAAAAACACTTCAATATTTAATGTCCTGACCAGCAGCAGTACAGACACTAAAAGCAAGTTTTATTTTTGCCCAGGAAAACAAAAAACAAAACAAAAAAAAAACAAACAAAACTCCCAAACAGGAAAACAAACAAACAAAAATCCCCCCAAACCACATTAAAAATGGCAGGCTTTTTATAACAATAATTAAAGTAATAAAAACATACAAAACTTTGTTTTTTAATATATATACACAGTACAAGGCTGAAGCACCTTTGACTTTTCTCTCAAAATTTGTTTGTATGAAAACACCCCCCACTGCAGCAACAACTTGGTGGGTGTGGATATATGTATACATAGAGCTCTGTACATTCCCCCGCGGAGTAATAAAAAAGGTACCTTCAGTTTGTTTTGCTTTATCTTTAGGTTAGAGCTTTTCCAAGGAAAAGCCTATGGGTGAGGCTTTAGTACTGTTGCTTTGTGTGCTCCTAAGACCTGTTGCTTTGAAGGAAATTTTGCAGAAAAGTAACTGAAACAGTAAGCCCTTTACTTAAAATGCACCCCACCTTAGTTCAGCTGAAGTGGGTCTCAGTCCCAGGGAGGAAGGAGACCGACCCCCGCGCTATAGCAAAAGCGAACTTGGGTCTTGAGGCATAGTAATATGGCAACACAAGAAAAGGAACACAAGCAGTTTGATCCAATCTCATACACCCAGGGGCTATAAATGATAAAGTTTTAGTGTTGGTAATGGAGCCTTCATTTTCAGGTTTAAAAATGTGACATGGGGAAAGAATAAAATCGCCTTTAAAAAATAAACTATGGGCGTTGTCCTACATTGGTTGCTCGCTGAATTACAAAGGTGATTCAATTGCATTGAAGTCAAGGCGAGTTCATTCTTTTTCTGGAGCCTGGAATCCTTTGCTTCATGCATGGCACATTCTTATTATTTTTTTTTTTAAGCTTCAAACCTCCCAGTGAAAAATATTAAATATTCAAGGTAATAAAATAGATAATATTTCTATACTATAGGTTCGGCCTAGTGCAAGGGAAACCGTCACCTAGGATATCCCTTAAAGTAACCCCTAGGCCAATGCATTGCAGGCAACGCAAGGCACTTCCGTAAGTGATCCAGTTCCGCCTGGAGTCGCTCCCTTTCTGAGACAATCTTCTGTTTCTGGCTCCTCAGTTCCTGCAGGGAGAGAAATTCGCATTAAACAAACTGGTTTCATGGAAGTGTACGTGATCAGAAATGTGCTGGAGACCACCTGGACAAGCAAACCTTTGGCACTTTTTAAGATTTTACTTATTTTTAGAAGGGATGGGAGGAAGAAAGGGAGAACATCAATCAGTTGCCTCTCGCACGCCCCCAACCGGGGGCGTACAACCCAGTCATGTGCCCTGACCAGGAATCAAACCATCGAACAGGCCCGCCTTCTGATTTGAAGGACTATGCCCAGCCCACTGAGCCACACCAGTCAGGGCTAAACCTTGTGCACTTTGAAAACCTCCTCCCAGTGTTCTGACAGTGGCTTCCGGGGTAACTCTGAACTGGTTCTTTCAAACATCTTGGATTCTCACAATACCTGCTCTCACAGAACCAGTGTCCACTGTTGTCTCAGCTTCAACTATGAAATTTGAAAAATTAAGCCCCGATACTATACAACTTTTGCTGCTTCAGGAATGGCCAAAATGTACAGAGCTGATCTAAGCCCCACATCCCTGCACTGGGAGGAAACCCTCAGGGTTTGTCACATGTCATAGTTGGAAGACCTGTTAAGCCAGGTTGCAAAGGGGAAGGAGGTGGTGTGTTTTCCTCAATAACTTGACTCCTGTGCAGTAAAATCTTCCTCCTTAGCAAATCACAGCAGAGCAGACTGACAAAGGCAATAAATAATCCCCCCAAAGGGATATTCTGTAAATAGCATCTTCATCTTTCCAGGATCAATATTCTGCAAATTAATGACACCTCCTTCCTTACCTAGCTTAATCAACTGACCCCTGAATCTCCCCCACCTAAGACTCTTAAATTTTAAACTCTTAAGGGTAGGATTCCCCCTCAAAACTTGTCTGTATGGGTGTCCTTGAATGAAACACAAAAGGTTAAACCAAAAAAGCACAGTGGATCCTGAGAAAACCCCACCAGGAGCTGATTTTCATTCCTTTTCCTGTGCTTGGCATTTCCAAAACTCACCGCCATGCTGTGGGAGAGCTGGTCTGCTGTGAGACTAAGGCTGTAGTTCTGGGCCTCCAGCCGTCTGTACTGTGTCTGTAACACCTGCCGCTCCAGATTTTGCTCTGAAAAGACAAAGCGATGTTGATACATTTTCTGTATACAGAGTCCATAGGCCCTGGCGACTGTTTTCCCCTCTCTAATGTAGCCAGCACAGTACTCGACTTTGTGACCACAACGCTCCCAGCTCTTTGTGTCACGCTGGTAAATACGTCAGTATTACTAAGTTAGATCCAGCTTAGTGGAATCGAAAACAAAGGATCAAGCATTGAAAGGCAATTTTAGGGATATAGATTAAGAAGCTGCCCTGGCTGGTGTGGCTCAGTGGACTGAGTGCCAGCCTGTGATCAAAGGGTCACTGGTTTGATTCCCTGTCAGGGCACATGCCTGGGTTGCGGGCCAGGTCCCCAGCAGGGGGCGCGTGAGAGGCAACCAAACAATAATGTTTACCTCCTTTCCTCTTAAAAAAAAAAAAAGAAAGAAAGGTAATTAAAAGTTTATGGCTTTAAGATATATTTTTCAAAAAGAAGCATAAAAACATACAGGAATTAGCCATGAAAGTTTTTAAGCTGCCAAAAACGGCCAGAATAAACTTAGAAATTCAAAGGAGAGTATTAATTAGTAAAATAAAATCTCTGCCCTTCTAAAAGATTTCAGGCCTGGTTTAACAGAAGAGTGATTTCAAACTTTCAAGGATAAACCCCAGATTTACAGGAAGTGTTTCCAAGAATAAAAACTAGGGAATGCTGCCCTGGCCGGTGTGCCTCTGTTAGTGGGCACATCATCCTGTAAATTGAAAGTTCATGGGTTCGATTCCCAGTCGGGGCATATGCCTAGGTGGTGGGTTTGGTCCCTGGTCAGGATGCATGTGGAGGCAAGCTGCTTCTCTCCCCCCACTCCCCAAGCAATAAGCATGTCCTCGGGTGAGGATAAAAACAAAAACAACCAGGGGGGCTACCTGACTAATTTTATAGGAGCTAGAACAACTGTGATGGCAAAATAAACTGCAGTAAAATTAGCATCTAATACCACTTAAAACAGATTTAAAATATTAGAATTACTAAGAAGTCAAATTCAGCAAAGAGAAAACATTAGAAAACAATGGTGAAAAAATCGGGTTGTCATCTCAATGGGTATAGAAAATGCATTAGTTAAATTTTGACAACCACATGCGTAAGCTCAGCAGCAAATGGGATGCTTTGATAGACTCTTCTGAAGTTTCACAGGACAAGTGCCCTCTTAGTGCCTCTTTATACAACATCTTAGAGGCTCTAGGCAACGCAGTATGACGGAAGTTAAACATTCAAAAGGGATTTATAATCTGCAAGTCTGATCATCTATGATGATCTAACCAATAAGGGATAACAAAAGTTAAAACTCCATACTAACAGAGTGATATCTAAAATCTAATAAAAGTAAACTGCTCATAGAGAAAGTTAGCAAAATTTTTAATAAGCCCTGGCTGGTGTGGCTCAGTAGACTGAGCACTGGCCTGTGAACCAAAGGGTCGCAGGTTCGATTCCCAGTCGGGGCACATGCCTGGGTTGTGGATTGAGAGCCAAGTCCCCAGTTGGGGGCATGTGAGAGGCAACCATGACATTGATGTTTCTCGCCCTTTCTTCCTCCCTTCCTAACAATAAATTAAAATCTTTAAAAAAAATTTTTAAAATACAATTTACTACCATATTCTTAAATGGAATAACATCACTATCAAAGATATCAATTCTTCCTAAATCTGTAAATTCAATACAACTGAAAATTCTAACAAGAATATTTTGGATGGAACAAAGGTGATCCCAAAATTCATGGAGGAAAGCCAAGGGCCAAGAACAGCTGAGCTGTCAGAGAACAAGTCAGGGTGAGTTACTCCAGACAATGGAGAGCTGCAAAGACAGGGCATGACTCAGGGGCACAATGGCAGTGCTGTAACTCCTGACTGCACCACCTGGTACGCTAGACCAGTGTGGGAGGGGCGCGTGTGCCTAAGCCCCCCCAGGGTGTGTCTCGCCAGGCAGGGTGGAACGGACACTCAAAGCTGAGAATAAAACATTCTGGCGGCTGACAGGGGCTTGCCTCCCTCTGCAAAGTGCTAGTCCAGGAGGATGACAGAGCCTATGAGGGAAACTGCCACCAACACTGAGACACTTCACAAATGTGAGGCAGGCTCAGAGAGTAATCAGGCCTGGCTCTTTGGGCTCAGCTAAATTAATAAACTTCCCATTCTCCAGGACCCTTGCATGTAGAGTGTCATGACTGACAGAAGATTTAGAAGTTCTGTTGCACTGGCCAGGTAGTTCAGTTGGTTAGAGTGTCATCCCGATACAACAAGGCTGCAGGTTTGGTCCCAGGTCAGGGCACATACAAGAATCAACCAATGAATGCTTAAATAAGTGGTGCAACAAACTGATGTTTCTTCCTCTCTCATCCTCCTTCCTGTCTCTAAAATCAATAAAGACAGAAGGAAAGAAAGAAAGAAACACACAAACAGCAGCAGAATGGAGGACAGCACAGAGGGCAAAGCCCCTGGTCTGTCACAGTTAGTGACAGCAAAGCACCTGGTACTTAAATTATAAGCAAGCCCAGGAACCTGCAAAAGCCTGAGAAATGGTTCTTGAAATGGGCAAAGCAGCTAAGGAAAATTTACCTTCTAGTACCGCTATCTAGTTATGCCCCCCAAAACCTGCCAGTGCTCTCTTAGAAACAGTCCCCAGTGCTGGTAGTGAAATCTTGCATTGATTTGTCTATTAACTTTCATTCACTTTCTTTCCTGGGCCCTCAATCAACTCCCTTCTCCACCTTTGTACCTTCTATATGTTCCTGGTAGGCTTCAAAAATTGCCTCAATCCCTTGCCACTTGCGCCTGGGGGGTTCTTCTTCATCCTCTTCTCCGTCCTCCTCCTCCTCCTCTTCCGAGTCCTGGTCCATCTCCTGCGTGAGGGGGCCCTTCCTCAGAGCTGTGGGCTCCTGCTGCCCGTTGTGCTGGGGCAAGGGGAGCCGGCTCGAGGACTGCAGCTCGGGAATGTTGTAGTGGATGGATGTGTCAACTTTGTGGTTCTGCTCCGCAGACAGAACAGTTACGTTCCCTGGGGAGGAGAAACAGTGGGAATGAAATGTAGCTACCCGTGTTCTCTGACCTTCAGCGACTCCCACCAAAACAGTCAGGGAGGAGTGAATCATGCCGTTCCCACGTGGGGCTAGCGTAACTGTTAGGTCATAAAGTGATTGCTGGGCTTGGTGAAACGCTCCTTGGATGTAGTTATTAAAGGATGGGGCGACTGCCAGGTAAGTATACGTGAGGGACACTGGGAAAACCCTGTCCTATAGGACACATGGATCCTATTTTTGCCAGAAAGGCACCTGGACTGACCTTACTAGTCAATAGTTAGCAGTGCTTCTACTAAACTCAGATGGCATCACATGTTAAATTTTCTCCAAGTGTCGTCTGCAGACTGGCAGCATCAGCATCACTTGAGCACCTGCTGAGGCAGAATCCGCCTCTAGTGACCTCCCCAGGTGCCTCAGGCACACTGAGTTCCAGAGGGGCAGGCCCACGGCTGCTGCTGAGTGACCGCTGGCGCCTGTGAACATCGGCCAGGGCTGCTGTTACACAGCAGCCTCCTTACCTTTGTGCTTCTGCAGGGCCTTCTGGGTGGACTGCAGCACGGACTCGTGGAACTGATGTGCAAACTCTTCTGCCATGAAAGGCTCCCACGGCTTACTCTTCCCATTGATGCTGTGGGACAGTGGCACGGGAATGTCCTTGGGCGCAGGGCCCCTGATGTAATGTAGCATGCTCAGGCTCTTCTTGCCCCCAGGGGCCTCACTGAGCCTGCCCTTCTCGCCACTGGCAGGAGTCGGCTCCTGGACTCGCGACAGCTCCTGTGGCCGGAGCTGTTCCAGTCTCCCAGGCTCTGTGGCCTTTGGGACGTCAGACAGGGAGGCAGCAATACCCACCGGCTTTTCCATATCCAGAGAGGCTGGCTGCGTGGCTGGTTCTTTTAGAAACAGAAAGCGAGGAAAATGTTAAAAGCTGCAAGTGACCGGGTAGACCCTGACCTCTACAGTTTACATTTAACAAAGACCTAGTACAAAGGACCAAGACTTGGGGCTGTTTAATTAAATGTCAGTGCACATTGAGTGGCCTGAAGATGGGGTGTGGTAGCAGCAAGTCCATCCTTGAAAGGTGCCCCAGGAAGGCATCTGGAAAGAAAGAGAATCTGAGGGAAGAAGCAAGTTGCTTTAGGTCATCCAAGAGGCAGGAAGTTATGTAGCCCAACCCAACAAGAAAGACTGCGTTAGGAGTTAGGAACATGGCTGGACAATAAAGATCTGCTCCATTCAGCAGCTCAGTGATGTATAATCAAAGCCATAAAAAAGAGAGAGGTGTGAAAACAGATGTTGAGAGGCCTGGAGGGCAGAATGAGCAAGAGAGACGCAGGAGGAGAGCCAATGAAGGGCAGACAGGAGCAGCAGAGCCAAAGCAGTGTTGCTGAAACCTGGGACACAGGGCTTCGGTGGCTCGGGCCACCACTGGACTGACGGACGATGGCTACTACACTGAGTTCTGTGGAAGCCAGGACCCTCCCCCTTAACTCTCTGAGCCCTGACTTCCAACGCTCATGTTCTGTCCCGAGGAGATCCTTCACAATCATGGAGGAGGCTTGTATGACAGATGGAGAGAAGCACATTCTGTCTCCAGGAGGAAAGATTCATGATGGAGAAGACTTGAGCGGTCGCTTCTGACCCTGGGCAGCCCACTGGACAGTCTTGGGCAGTGGCGGATGGGGCTGTTCTTCCCGCCCTGGGCCTTACCACTCAGGGAGACAGCAGGACTGTCCCTCGGAGAGTTTCTGAGCGAGTCTACCGCTGCTGCTGACAGAGCCTTCTGCTTCATGGCATGGAGCATTTCGACAAGTTTCTCTTTGTCTATGAGGAAAGCAGCCTGAGATTAACAAGACAGTTGCATCATTTCTGAGAGGGAAGGGGAGCAGGATTCTAGCCCAGGCTGTGACTGGCAGGTGCAAGTCCTTTAAACCGAGCAAAACACAAAGCAGGCACCACGGGGACAGGCAGTGTTTTAGGGAAGAAAACTTCATGTTAGAGTGAGCCCAGATTCCTTGCAGCTTTTACTACATAATATTTCCGGTGCATTCCAAAAATAGCCATACATGTATGGTGATGACAGGTATACAAAATAATGGGTACCTATGAGGATGCATTCTTATTTAAAAGACAAAAACGTCAGCCCCAACGCAAGGAAACACCCCAGAGACCCACACAGCACCTCCGGAAGCACAGGCTGCTTCCAGGCGCACCCGCACCCCAGCCTGCGAGCACCAGCTCCGTGGTGGTAGCCATTCACTAAAAAGGAACAGGCTCCTGTGATGTGTGACACCACAAATTCTTGTTGCAGTGGCCCTTCTTGCTGAGACTTAAATGGCCACATCACTGGTGGCTTCCTCTAGGCATTAAGTCAGGTGAAAAAATACTTTTTACAAACAGAACTATGCATGTTTCTAGGGATTTGTACTGGTTATCAACACATCATCACTGCCCTTTCCAAGTAAAAGCAAGAAATTCCAACTTATTGGTTAAAGAAAAGTAAAATGATATACTCCAACAATGAAGTAGAAGCAACTAAATAACTGATACACACTTTTGCTTTCCTTTTGACTTCCTTCCAGAGAGGTGAGGCGGTATGGGAAGGAGGACTTTGACGTGTGCAAATGAGCACCCCGGGCAGGCCAAGTTCTCATGGGAAGCAATATGCTGGCACTAAGTGAGCATGTGGGGCCGACCAAAGAAGTGGGCGTGCCCAGAAAGTGTTCAGACCGCACTGTATCTTCTACACTACGTATTCCAGCCCAAAATTCCAGCCCCAACATGGCGAGTCTGGAAGCATCTCAGGGCAAACCGTCCACTCACAATGTGTGTTGGCTCTCCCTGTCGGACACAGACTGCCCAAGCCCCCTGCCATCGGAACACGAGGGCCAGTGGGTGATGTCAGCAGCCCGGTAAGAGGAAACACCCACTGCCACGGAGCCTGGACGGTTCTGCCGCAGGAAGGCACCTGTGCCTTGTGCCCAAGAGGGTCGCTAAACCCGCACCTCACGTGATGAGAGCAGCTTTACATACGGCACAAACACCAGCAAGTCTTTTCCATCCCAGATAAAGTGAGAAAACGGGCTTCAAATGGGACAATTCAAGTTTCAGATGGAAAAAGGCAGAGATACTGAGGCAGGTCTGCAAGGGCAGAAGGGCTGCTGCTCCCTCGGGAGCCAAAAGAGGGTAAGGGAGCCCCGGAGCCCGGGGTTTCAGGTCCTGCCTGGAACGTGGGTGCCCTTCTTCAGAAGCTCCTCCTAAGTCCCGCCCGCAAAAGGCCCAGGTGAGGCCCTACCTTTCCTCTTCTCAGCACTGATGTGGGTCAGGTTGAAGATGGTCAGGAACTTCTTCTTCTCTTCAAAGTTGGGACTGTTGTTCATCTCATCGGGGCTATAGCGGGTGAACAGGGCCAGTCTCGGCGAAGGTGTCTGCCGCTTGTTCTGAACTGTCGGGGGCGATGGGCTTCTCTCTCTCAGCATCCGCCGCCGCTTCCTCCGCTTCTGGGTCAGCAATTCCTCCTTCTGCTGTTGGGTGGTCAAGCCAAAAAGTTGCAAAAACTCTAGCTTCTAGATTGGGAAAGAAAACAAATGAGTTTGAAACCACCAGCAGTGGTGTGATTCCACTATCTCAGGGGTCCCTCCTGGAGTCCTCGAAACCCATGTACCGTGGCCGACTCTGTGCTGGGCCTTGGAGGAGGGGGACCCTGACAGCATGCCTAGACACCAGCGATCGGTGGGGACTGAAGGAGTGCAGGGAGGTCCCAGCCAATGTGGGGTCTACTGGGACAGTGGGAGAGCCAATATGGGCATCAGAAACCCAGCCCGTAAACTGACACAGCAGTGACGAGACCCCAGATACCTCGGAGGATGTATCCAGTTTGAGGGGCGGCTGCTCAGCCACGCAGCGGAGGTGGGCCCTGACCTCCTCTTCGTCACTCTCGTCGTAAGAGTCATCCAGGTCATAGTAGTATCCTGATGACAAGAACAGATGTATTTAGCTGGGCAAGACGACTCGATTCTCTAGTGGACAGACATGGGGCGGGCAACTCTGTGATCTGTGTGTGCAGACCCGTCCATCAGGCCCGGCCCTGCTGGCCGCTTTTAGCACCCCAACACCTGGATTCCTTTCAACCCTGGGGAAATCTGCCTTAACCCCCAGTCCTAGAGCTTTTTTAGGGGTGGCAGACAGAGGCGGGCTCCAGGCCTGGCTTAGACCCACAGCCCCCAAGTGACCAGGAAGTCCCTGGGCTGACATGGATCCCCAGTAGGGGACCATTTGTCACACGGGCCCGGGGCCGTGTCCATGGCAACCCAAGACTGTGCACATCCGCTCATTCCCGCTGTGGCCATCTGGGTCCATTACCCGGGAGGGAACAGGCACACTGAGATCCCTGTTGGCTCAAAGGCACAGAGCACACATGCAAACTCAATGGGCTGAGAACAGCAGAATCCCGGCACCCAAGGGCACCAGGATTCCCCACTCTTCCTTTACGAGGTGAAGAGAGGAGAAAGTCTTTCTTGTGCCCTAAATCTAGCCTAGACCAGCAACTCAGGAAGACTTGGCTTTGGCCCTAGCTTCTGGCTAAAAGACTGAATTCAACACCATACAAGATTTAAGTTTCCAGTGAGGAAAAAAACAAAAAAAACCAAAAACAAAAAAACAACTGGTCTGGGGCCCTTTACCCTTCCTGGTCAGAGAGGGTTTGCAGGTGGGGGCCGCCATTCTCACCCTGGGCCTACTCTCCTTGGCTCCTTGGGAAACCCAGGGAGCTGTTGGCTAAGTCCCGGAGAAGCTGCAAGGTGGTGGAAGAACTCCCGCCCTCGCCCCTGTCCGGGCCCACCTGTCTGCAACTGATGTTGGCGGTTCCTTATATGAAGCCCCCACTGGCCCCAGGCACAGTGTCTCAATAGCCTCTCCCCCTGTTATGCTGCACTATTGGTTTTTAAAACCTTCGTATTAGCCTCTGTTCATCACTTATCAATCCTGCGTTTCTGTGCACCCATCTGTACAGACAGGCTTTGATTCAGCTTGCCAGGATAATATGCATTTCGGCAGGACAGGCAGGGGCCCCAGGTCTACCTCCCCTGTAGAGGTATCAAGCAGCTACACAGAAGTCAGTGACCTTGGTCCCTGGTGCTGCTAAAACCCCAGAGTGGGAGGCAGGGGGCCATGCGGGGAGACCGCACCTTTCTCCTGGGCCTCTCGCCGCCTGCGCTCTTCCAGGTCCAGCTTGCTGACCAGCCTCCGGCGCTGCTGCAGGAACTCATCATAGATGTAGGCTGGGTCAGAGGCCCGTGGTGCGGGGGGCCGGTAGGGTGAGCCTGGCTTCAGGGGTCCAGTGAGTTCCCCAAAGGGGGCTGGCTGGGTGAGCGAGGCCCGCTGCTGGCCCAGGATGGTCTGGGTGGACTTCTCGAGCTCAGCCAGGAAGGGCCCAGGCCCGTGAGGAAAGGTCTGGTGCTCCAGGCTCCCTGCCTCCCGTGGTGGCGGCTGATACTTGTCCAGTGGGGTGGCCTCGCGCTTCCGGGGCCCCTCCTCCACCTTTTCTGGGCAGTAGACCCGTTCCACCTTCACTAGCGGGACAGCTGCCTGGCGGTTAGGCTCAAATGGGGCTGGGTGGCTGTGCAGAGGGTGGCTCTCAGGGGCCCGCCGCGTTTCCAGGGTGCTGTCCATCAGGGACACTGGGTTCCAGAGGGCTGTGGGCACGGAGTGGTGCTGGGGCTTGGGTGAGATGAGGGGCGGGGGCCCACCAAAGTGCTGCGGGGGGTCTCGGCTGCCCGGCTCATGACGGTTTGGTCCCGGCCTAGGGAATGAGCAGACCAAGCCATGAGTCATGAGAGAATGGGCACACCAGCCACCCACCCCATGGGTGTCCCAGGCTGCCTGCCAGGGCCCAGGTGTAAGAAGCAGCTTCACAGATGGCTCAGACAGGAGCCCCCTTCGAGAGCCAGGCACTCGAGGGATGTGGAGGCCACCTCCTCTAAGCCACTTGACCAGGGGCTGGAGGGAAGGATGCAGCTTCCACTCCTCACCTGAGTAGTGGCTGTTTCATATGACTCCACTTCCTCTTCAAACAACCCAAAGCAAGTATGTGTAGACCTGCTTTTGAGAGGACATTGAGGCTGGGGGGTGGACACTGCTTGCTGAGGACATAGGGACGGTCTCAGGCCTAGGCCAGACCCTCTTTCTATCCAGTTTTCTCATTCAAAACCTTACAACAGCTCATTCAATTCCATCAACTCCTGAATCCCTATGAACCTCGTTGTGGGGACAGAACCTCGTCTTTGTTTTTCCAAAGAAGTCCCATCACAGAGAGAATAGACAGAACTCTGGTGCCAAAGGGGTGGCCCTGCCACTGGTACCCACGTCCAGAAATGCCAAGCTATGGGCAGATAACGGAGGGTGGGCCAGATGCCTTCAAGGTGGCCATAACTCCACCCTCCTCACTGTGCCCCACAAACAGCAGCAAGAGAGACCAGCTTTCCAGGGACTGCTCTGCCCCATGATGCAGGGGAAACCCTTACAGCCAGGGTGGGCCTGTGCCTCTGCTGACCCCCAGTGGACCCCGTCAGAACTGCAGCAGCTCCGTGTTGGGGCCTGACCAGGATGGACGTACATCGATCGGACCCAGTGGCTTTCCCATGCAGCACTCCAAAACGACTATTTCCTTAGTGCATTTAAAACAAGATTCAAGGAAAGGCTATTTGGGTGTTGTTTTTCAAAGTGTATCTTTTCTTCTTTTTAATAGATTTTATTTATTTTTAGAGAGAGGGGAAGGGAAGAAGAAAGGGAGAGAAGCATCAATGTGTGGTTGCCTCTCGTGTGCCCCCAACTGGGGACCTGGCCCCCAACCCAGGCATGTGCCCTAGAGTGGGAGTCGAACCAGCAACCTTTTGGTTCCCAGGCCAGCACTCAATCCACTGAGCCACACCAGCCAGGGCTTTTTTCCTTTTTTTTTGAAGGAGAGCCCCATGCTGCCCACGTGACCAGGGCAAGGTCTGAGGAGATGGAAGGGGAAGAGGCAGAGGGCACCGTGGGAACGTGACCGGGCTCTCAGGTGTCTCCCTGCCTGGCTAAGGAAGGAGATGTTTAACCACAGCCACCAAGGCTCCTAGTTTTTCCGGGACGGGACTCAGCCAGGAGATAACCCTGATGCCACTGCACCGCCTCTAATCAGCAGAGTACAAAGGGAACCTAGCAAGTTGTTAAGTAAACAACAAAGGAATAAAGCCCGTCAGCAGAGTAAATATTTCAAGCACTGGAGCCAAGCACTGAATGGCTGTCTAGCTCGGAGCACAAGAGCTGGTCAGAACATCACATTCACGTCGCTGAACGTAAGGCTGAACGTGCCACGGGCTACTGTGGGGACCACTGGGGCCAGGCGAGAGCTGGGAGCCATTTCCTCTCCACACCTGAGGCCTGCACAGGACTGCTAGGCCCTGAGGTGGAAGCCACCCCTGTTGGAGCCCTGGCATCTGCACCAGGATGCTGGGGCCCTGAGCTGAGGAACACGCCCGAGGGAGCCAGAGCTCCAGATTTTATCAGGAGATGTGGACATTTGCTGGCTGCCCTCCCAGTCCCCTGGGCATGAGGGAGTGAGGAGGAGCAGAGAACAGCTCATAAGCAGACAAGGCTAGGCCTTGGCGTGGCCTCAGGAGGGCCCAGAGAAGCAGAGAGCAAGCCTGAGGCTGCAGGAAGACTTAGCCCAGTGAGTCCCCTCACTGCCCTACTAAACAATGGATGCCGAGGTAGGGCTGCTGGGCGGGCTAGCCGAGCCTGGCACACAGCAAGAAAAGACATCAGTCAGCTAAAAGCTGGAGGAACGAGGGAGGGAGCAAGTGGACATTTAAAATGCCCAGACACCCAAGTGCTTCTTATCCCGGGTCAAGACAATAGACAAGAGCTAGAAAGACGCTCAGAAATCTTCCCACCCAACCTCCTTTGTGCACTGCTGAGGAAACTGAGGCCCAGAGAGGGAACGAATGTCCGGTGTCCCCGAGTCCCCAGAGCAGGCCCAGACAGAGCTCTGGAGGTCTGGCCTGGCTCTCCACCAACTCTGGCTAAAGGTCTCAGCCTTGCCCTTTGAAGTGAGCCCTGGAGAGATGAGGAGTGAGGTAGGGACAAAAGATTAGCCAGGCCAACAGGTGGGAGCAGGGAGGCCTGGGGGCAGCTGTGAGAATGGGGCACTGGGGCCAAGGTCTCAAGCAAGTGTGGGCAGCCGGAGGACCCAGAAACAGGCACAAGTGCCTGTCGGGGAAATCTTTTATAATGGGGTCAAGAAATGGGTATATGTTTTATTACAAAAGCAATTAAAATTAATCTTTTTACTTAAATACGAATTAAAGGCAGTCCCTTTCTCTTAAAGAGTTTGAGCTTGAAAACAGGAAGACTGAAAGAACAGGCTAGAATTACTTAAAGCTTCTCCCTCGCGCTTTTCAGTGCCATGCGTGTCCGCTCGAAGAAAAAGCTGGGCTGCACGGGCAAGGCCCCAGCTCTGGACATCGGCCTGGCGGGCTTTATTCCTTGGGGACAGGGTGCCTTTGAGGACCTCCTCTCCCTGCGCAGAGTCTGCTTCTTTGTGGGCAAACAGCAGTTAGAACATGAAAAGGAATGGCCGTAAGTGGAAACACTCAGCAGAGTGCTGGGCAAACCAGAGGTGCTCAGTCAGTGTTGGCTGGCTAGAAATCAACCTGAGTGTGACAAATGCCCTCCCATGCACCCTCACCCGGTGAGCCCTACCTGGCACTCTCGGGCCTGTGCTCGGGCTCCGCGGCCACCGGGGGCCGGCCAATGTCCAGGTGCTGCTCTAGCACCTGCTGCCGGAACTCTGACACCTGCGACTGCCGGTCCTCCTTCTCCTGCCGCAGCCGCCGCTGCCGCGCCAGCCACTTCTCCTCCTCATTGGTGCGCTGGATGAGCAGGGCCGTGGCGGCACTGCTGCCCGGCAGGGAGAAGATGCCATGGTTGGAGAGAAGGCTCGGCATGGTGTGATGGGGAGCGGGCGCTGGGTGCAAGGGGTGCTGCACAGGCTTGGGCGCCTGCAGGCCTGAATCCTTCAGCTTCTCTGTGGAAGGAGAAAAGCCACGACATCTCAGCAGGATCAGCTCGCTTCTGTCTCCTTCTCTTTTGCCCCTGACTGCTCAGAGAGCCTGCCACCCCAGAGCCGGGACCAAGGCAACCAGCAGGGGCCTCACAGATGCTTTTGGAAAGCGTGCTTTGTCCCAAGGGAAGTGTGGCCACTGGCAGGTGCCGCGCCCACGGAGCTCGGGGCTGACCCGCCTGCAGGAGAGGGCCGGGCAGGCGTGGGCTGGCTCCAAAGAGCAGGCGCTGAATTTTCAGGAATCGTGCGAGCCGGTTATTACATAAACCCTTATCAGAAGTTAGATATGTGTACTTGTAATGAAATTAAATGTTAAAAACAAAGTTAAAAAACACTCAAAGCTCACCGCTCCCTAATCCTTTTGCTACATTTGATTATCGTGCATACTCTCGGAGTCATCTATGTCGACTGCATCTGTTCCGTGTGGCACTGAACATCTCTTCCCAACTCCTTGTCCAGTGGCCTCGGGTTTAGAGCTGGAAACCGACCACGGTGGGGGTCTACACTACGTAAGCCGGCAGATGCCGCAGAGCCAGGCCTTTCCCTCGGACTGCGGTCAGACACTTGCCAGGACACCACTGCGGCCGGCCCACCCACTCTGCGTACCTGCTCGGGTTGGGGTCAGCTGCTCCGAGGGCTTGGCCCGCTCCTCCGTGGTGTGGCCACGCAGCCCGTGCAGCTCGGCCACGGGCAGGAAGGCTGGCTCCAGCGCCTTGGCAGCCAGCAGCTCCTTCTCACGGGCCCGCTGCTCCCGCTGGCGCTCCAGCTCCCTCTCCCGTTCCTTCTCCCGTTCGCGTTCCAGCTCCTTCTCCCGCTCACGCTCCTTTTCCCGTTCCCGCTCGCGCTCCTTCTCCCGCTCACGGTCAGCTTCCCGCTCCCGTTCGCGCTCCCGTTCGCACTCCCGCCGTAGCTCCTCATCCATCTGCAGCCTGTGGGGAGCAGAAAGGGAGGCTGAGCCCCGCTGTGAAGGGGGCCAGAGGCGGTCCGCCAGCAAGGGTTCCCGGGAGCGAGAGACTGACAGCAGCCAAGCCCAAAAACTTTGTGGAAAACCCCAGCGCTCTACCCTGAATAGTGTGGGCGTTAAAGCCTCAAAGTCAGTAAGATACAAGTTGTGTACTAACGCCTTAAGCCTCGCTGAAAGCTCATGCCAGGAGGTGGTGATTCCAGCAGTCACCAAGAAGCCGCGACTGTCCCATTTACAGATGAGCAGACTAGGACAGGAGTAGCTGTGGAGCCACCCAGCCACAAAGTGGCCAAGCCAGGCCTCAGCCGGGCTTTTCTCCACTACCGTGGGTGCCGCGGAAGCAGAGGGTGCCTGTCCGGCACGACTTACCTCTCGGCGCTGAGGCTGGACATCCGCTCTGAGTGCAGCGCCGCCAGGGACGAGTGGGACAGCTCCGGAGGGTATCGGACCCCGGAGAGGTGAAGATGCATGGCTGATGGGTGCAGCGGAGGCAGGGAGCCGGGGGTGGGGATGGGGTAGAAGGGGGACCGCAGGGCGGACAGGCAGTAGGAGTCGTCCATCCTGTGCCAAGAAGACAGGCCAGTGAACAAGAAAGCGCAAGGAAACGAGGCAGGACCGGGTCCTGTAGCCTGCACAGAGGCTCAGCTGAGGTCCCATCCACGGCTAGCCCAAAGCCCCTTGCAGGCAGAGGCCCCGAGACGCCGACAGCGCGGGGCTCTGAGGCCCCGCCTGCCACTTCGAGGCTCAGCCAGGCCAGGACCTTTCCAGGTCTGACCAGCAGCCCCCACCCACGTGAGCAGCAGTCCACAGCATAACTACAGCCCCATTAGGCTCAGATTCAGGAAGCTTCTACAAAGAGCAATGACCACCCACATTTGCACTGGGGTGGTTACACAGCAAAGGAGTCCCTCTCCTCTACATAAAACTGGTGCTCTGGTAACGGTTCTGTACCGCCTGCGGAGCCGACAACAAAGGGAGGAAGTGGGGAAATAACAGCTCAGACAAGGGGAATTTATACCAGGGCAAACCCCTAAAGGCTAATCTGAAAGGTTGGGGGGCTGTTTCAAGCTCTCACTGGGAGTCTGGCCTCCAGGACAAAAGAAACGCATTCCTGGCCAGGTTCCACGTTGTCACGAGCAGACGAGTGCCTGAACATGAGGGCGTGTGAGGTAATGGCCCTTGTGACTCAGTGGGGACGGTGAGGGGAGGGCGATTCTCGGACAGCTCACCTGAAGGCTGGGTGGGGGAAGGGGTGCGGGGCCAGGTAACCGGGGTGGTAGTAGGCTGCGGCGGTGGCAGGGTCCAGGCCGAGGGGAGGTAGGGAGGACATACGGAGGTCCTCGGTGGTGTGGTAGGGCCGGAAGCTCCTCAGGTAGTCCTCAGTCACTGTGCTAGGGGGCACCACGTGGTGCACAGGTCGCTGCAGGCTGCAGGCAGGGGCAGAGAAACAGGTGAGCGGAGCGCCCGCTCCGGGCTGGGAAATGAGTCAGCCTCCCCACACTCCCCCTGCCGCCACCTCCCTGGGAAGGATGCGTCTCTGGGGATAGGTTCTGGCTCTCGCTAACGAGATGCCAGTGCTGGCAGGAGGCCCACGGCACAGAGGTGGGCAGCCGCCGCTCCCTGCCTGCCTGGTCCCTCGTCCTCAGCAGCAGGCACATGCCTGCTACCTGCAGCCCAGGGGGACCCTCACTCCTGGAGCCAGGGTCGGGGTTTAGGCAGAATAGGGGAGCCAGCCATCATCTCAGTGTGGAAAAGGACTACAGGCGTGGATGGACAGGGCCGTGGGCCTAGGGCTGAGCACCGTCTGGTGGCCCTCAGAATCGGCCGGTGCAGACTCCAGGCTGCAGGCTCGGCCCTGGGGACCTAGGCCCAGAGCACTCGGGCCCTCCTCAAGCCCCCAACCAGCAGACTTACTTGAGCGGTGGGAATCGGGAGTCCTGCACGACTGAGCTGGGGGAGATGCCGAAGGGATAGGGGGTGCTGAGCAGGTGGGAGGGGATGGCCGGGCCCCCTGCCTTCTCCTGGGGCAGCGGGGGCTCCACGATGAGGCGTTCTCGACCACTGCTGCTGCCCCGAGAACTGGCGTCCTATGGGCAACAGAGGGCAGTGGGTCAGGGTGGGGGCAGGGCGGGCTGCCAATGAAGATGGGGTCAGCCTTCCTCCAGACTCACAGAAAAGCCTCAGGTTTCGTGCATGTTCTAGGAATGTTCCTTCCTTAAGGTTTTCTACCCAAACCTGTAGAACGTGTGGCGCTGGAGGCAGAATGGTGAGAAGGGAAAACACAGGTCCCAGTGAGGAACAGGTCTGGACTGAAACCACCCGGGGGGCTGATCCCTCCTTGGCGCAGTGGGGAAGGACAGAGCCTCTCTCCAGGACTGCCGGGGTCACCAAGGCGAATACCCAGTGCCCGTTAGGGGGCATGGCAGAGAGCAGGGGCTCCCCACCCCACACAAAACACATCCTTCCAGCATGGACGTCCCACAGGGTCACATTAACTCTGAACTCAAACTTGAGGAGTTGGGTGACACTGGTCCCAACACCCCCCGCCCCGCCCCCGAAGTGAGCTCTGCTCAGCGGCAGGGCAAACACAACCGCAGGGCCGGCTTGATTATCACCAGATGCTCACGGGCATCCTCCAGGGGCCAAGGGGGGATGTCAACTGTGCTGACGGCTGCGGGCCGCATCCCAGATCCCTTGACCCCTGATGCCTAGAGTGACTGAGTCTCCAGACGCTGGCGCTGCCCCGGAGCTCAACATACCAGTCTGCCCCCAGCCAACCGCTGGGGCGGCACCGGTGCCAGCCGGAGCAGGCGGCTGCAGGGCCTCGGCTGGCCAGGCCTGTCTGGGGACACCTTCGCACACACCGAGGTGGGAGACAGGTATGGGCTACTGCCCCACCTGCCCCGGGCTCCTGGACAGAGAGTGAGATCTGGAGCCTGGGAGGGGGGTGGAGCCCAGGGACCCAGAGAAGCAGCTGGCCCAAGGCATAAGGGGAGGGCAAGAGACCCCTGCCAGGACCAAGGGCGGGGGTGCCACCCCAGCCACATGGAGGGAGGCTCTGCACACCCATCCACAGAGGTGTCCAGCCCCAAGAAACCACACAGCCGGAAGACTCTGACCGTTCTTGTCATTTATGTGCCTCGCAAGGCTCAGGGAGCACTGTGAGCAGTCGGGGGCTCTCACTCTGGGCTCTGGAGCAGCCGCTGTCCCAGCAGGCTCCACCGCTGTGACAGCCCCTCGGCCTCCGCTCCGGGCCTCCCCGATTTGCGGTCACACCCCCCTGAGCCCTTTCCCAGGCTGGCCGGCCTTCGGGGGCCAGGTCTGCGCGATGTCAGGTCTGACCACTGCTGATCAGACGGCACCCAGGGCTCGGAGAAAGCAGGCGGGACTCCCGGGGCACAAGCCCGAGTCTGTCTGCTCCAAATCTACAGTGTTTCCACTGTGCCACACGGTGCCAAGCACCCGGAAAACGAGCGAGGTCATAAACCCTCTGGCTGTCTTGCTGAATTGGCGGCTGGGGAGCATGTTTAGGAGTGACCGCCAGACTTGTGGTGGCAGGCCTGGGCCCGAGCACCAGACGGTGGGGCTGAGGCCTGGCCCGAGGAGACGCCTGGCTCCCTGTTCCTCCGGCCGCCGCGCTCCCCGCTCTGTCGGCTGTGTCTGTCAGAGTCAGGAGGTGGCGGTGGCAGAGCTCCCCGTTTCTCTAACCCCCCAGGCAGGAGGTGAGGGACGAATCACTGCAGCTGCCCACCCATCTTTACACTGGCCCACAGGGCACCGTGGAGCAGGCCTCTGACGGGGTGGCCAAGGCTCACGGAGAAGGGCCCATCCGTCCATCAGGCAGGGTCGCCAAACGCACCCGGGCCGGGCCGCCGCCGTGCCGCCTCGGTCCTCCAGAAGACACATCAGCGGTAATTAATTGAAAGAGACGGGCTGCTGACTGGAATTTCTAATGAGCAGCAACATCTGTTCCTTTCCCACGTGCTGGCAGGGCCCCTCCACTCACTGCGAGGTCCTCGCGGGTTCATGAACTCTGACCTGCCCTTCCCCAGAAGGGGTGTTCAGCTGACGGTGTCGAGGACGGGACACACACAGGCCCCAGCGCCCTGGATCAGCCAGAAGCCCGAACTCCCACATCCCAGTTTTCCAGAGACTTCTATACAGGGGCGCAGGGTCCTCTAGCTGCCTATGTGGACAGTGTGGCTCCTCCCTTATACAACTGTCCTGTGCCTCAGTTTCCAACTGCAGCCCCAGCTCATAAAGCAGCGAGGACGGCACACTGGTGTAGCTAGGAAGTGGGTGAGGAACATGGGGGCGTGGGGGGAGGGGAGGCGCGCGCACAGCCGGGCGGCACCAAGCCTGAGGTTGGCTCCACTGCCCGCTCTCCCGCCACCTACACTGCCGGCCGAGGGACCGCCTCCAGGTTGGGGTCTGCTGGTTCTCCCACATGCCCTTGCCCTGCCAGGAACATCTGTCACAGGAGGGCGGAACATGGTCCTACACCGACCAGCTCCAGGGGTCCACCCCTCACTGGGCCACCATGGAGTAGGGCCCCCTTCTCTCCTTGGAGGGACAAAGCCCTGCTGAAAGGCAGCTGGGCCAGATGGCACCTTGTCCTGGCCAGGCCGAGACAAGCAAGGAGTGGGAAAGGCCAGGAGGCAGGCAGGGTTCGGTGCGCCGAACCTACGTTACGTGCCTTCCGTCTGGCTGGCATCCTACTGCGCTTGTGACAGGCAACTGGAATTGAGGTCAGCCCAGCTTGGAGGGCACACAAGGGCTGCCCAGGGTGGCACGGGCCCAGGCAGCAGACCCCCCAGCCCGGGCCAGGCCCAGGAGGCACAGCCAGGCACCCCAAGGCGCCCCCGCAGCGCCAGCCAGGCCCCCACTGCTGTCCCCAGCGGCCAGAACACATCGAGGAGCATCTGTGGGCAGCTTTTTATTTCTGCGCCGCGGCTACAAGGCTGCAGGCGCAGCTGTGGCGACGAAAGGAAGACGAATGAGGGGGAGGCGGGGAGGGAGGAAAATCCTTCATTCTCTGGTGATTAGCGAGGTTTCCAGTCAGACAGACAGGACATGCCCTGTTAGCTTTAAAATAGACTATTTCTCATTTCATCTGTCCTTCCCAAGCTCTGACTACCTGGGAAATCTCGGTGACCCCAGAGAAGGGCCTCCCCACCGCACCCCGCCATATAGGAGGGCCCACCCATGACTCCTGGGCTAGCACTTCAGGAAGTGACGCCCCTCTCCTGTCCTCAGGCCTCTCCCTGAGCGCTCCTCCCCAGAAGGATTAAAATCTCCACTGAGCCTTTGTGCTGAGCTGATGAGCCATACATCAACTGCTAATCCAGCTCCCTTCCTCCCGCACACCACCCCCACCCCGCACCCCCCGCCCGTGGCATTAGTGTTTCATTAACCGCCAATGGCGGGAGCAGATCTATGGCCCGGCCTTCTCTCTGGGGTTAGTAAACGTTTCTGAGCGAGGAGCCGGGGAGGAGGCCTGCGGCAGGAGGGGACTGTTTACAAGGCATACCGGGGCCTGGAAAGGAGGGAAGAAGTCCCTCTTGGGTGGGAGCAGAGGGGACGGAACGTGGCCGCCACCATCAGCCAGGAGCACAGCAGGACTCAGAAGCCGCCTGGACCGAGTGAGTTAGGGGAGAGGCAAGGAGGTGCAGCTGTCTGAGCCAGGTGGCTGGGCCCCGAGGTCAAGGCTGGCTGCCAGGTGGCTGACAGTGAGGGGCAACGGTCCTCTCTGGAGGCGGGAGACTCTGGGAAGGAACCCTGGTCCTCCCTCAAACCAGGACTAGGGGGCAGCTCCCGCTGCTCCCAACCCCTCTGGCGGGAGTCTGTCTGCTGGGCCCTCTAGTCTCCAAACTGCACACGGGGCAGAGCAAACGATGCCAGGGCAGCAGCTGCTGGGAAAGCACAGGGGGCCTGGCCATGTGACAATCCAGGGGGGCTTGTTGCCTCTAACAAGTTAGGGAGTCAAGTGAGGGCGATGCCCGGGTGGGTCCTAGGGTTCACTGGGGACCCTCGCCCTAGGTCAGACCTGCCTGATGGACACCACCCCACAAGGACAGAAAAAAAGACCCTGAGTGATCAGGCCGATGCCCACCCCACGCCCCAACAGAGCAGAGCTGAGATGGGGCGAGGTGGGAGCTCCCCCCCACCCCTCCACTTTCCTTGTGGTTTAATTAGTATTTCCAAATGGTGCCATCCCTCAGGGAGCTTGGCAGAAAAATCCAGGAGAGAAGCACAGCGACAGTGTCTTAATTAGAAGGTTCCTCTGGGCTGGGAGTGCCAGGTGTGGGGGGAGCAGACGGGGGAGGGGTGAGCCCTGGGCCGGTGCAAAGGAGTGTTTCCCAGGGCCACCAGTTCCTTCTGCCCAGGCAGGTCACCTGGCAGTGGCCACACACGGGGACCCCAAGTGTTAGGAAGAGCCCCCTTGGCAGGTGTCAACAGGAAAGAAACATATGGCATGTGAAAATGGGGGCTAGTTTTTTCCCCTTTCAGTCTCTTGTCTGGGCAATAAGCAATAATAACAGCTATTATTTATTAAGTGCTTGTGATATGCAAATACCCCTTGAAGCACTTTACATGGGGGTCATGGGCTGAATTATATTAGTACGTCACTCCTCGAATTCATGTGGAAGTCCCTACCCCCAGGACCGTTGAATATGACTGTATTTGGAGACAGGGTCTTTAAAGAGGTAATTAAGTGAAGCCATCAGGGTGGGCCCTAATCCCGTATGACTGGTGTCCTTTTAAGAAGAGATCAGGACACAGCCATACAGGGAAGGGGGATCACGTGAAGACATGGGAGGAGAGTGGCCTCGGAGGGAACCAGCCCTGCTGGCACTTGACCTCAGGCTCCGGCGTCCAGAGCTATGAGGAGGTCTTTTGTCTAAGTGCCCGGCCCGTGGGGCTCGCTGGTGGCAGCCGGAGATGAGCGACACCCATGAATGTATTTACTTTGCACAGACTCTCCTGGTAGGTGGTGGTGTCACCTCATTTTGCAGAGAAGACAAAAGGCTCAGAAGAGCACGAGTTTGGGAGGGATTTGAGCCCTGAAATCCAGTCCTCCCCTACGGAAGGCCACGTTCCCCACACCTGTGACCTGTGGTCACATCCAGCCCCACCAAGCGTCCTGGGCACTCACCTGCCGGCTGTCACTCCTCCAGACGCCATTGACAGTCTTGGTAGGGGCAATGGTCACCACAGGGGGCGTGCTGGGGACGCTGTGGCCCCCAGGAGGGACGATGATGGGGCCCATGGGCACGCGCTTGGGTGTGCTGGCAGGGGAGCTGTGGTTGGTGGCTGGAGAGGACACGGGGGATGACTCGCTGCTCAGTGAAGACCCTGCAAGAGAAGGACACAGAGCGTCAGCGTCTGACTCCAGCTCGCTGGCCGCCCTTGCAGGCACAGGCCTCCTCAGAGAGCCATGAGCAGCACCAAGGCCAAACAGGTGGCCCCCAGGTTTCAGCACATCACAGAGAAGAGTCTATTAGAGCCACGCACCAGGCAAGCGAGGGGCACAGCTGGCCCCACTGCCGGCCCTGTGCGTCCAGGTCGCCCAACTGCACGGTCACAGGGGCACAAGTGAGCTTGGGGGGCTGTATACTCTGCTGGCTGGCGGGGGCGCAGCATGGAGGCTGCCTCTGACCCAAGCAGCGGCCAAGAGATGCCCCATCTCACTCCCAGACTCAAGAGGCAAACGCCGATCCCTCCGAGAGTACAACTGGGCACCTTCTTTCTCTAGGTGCGCCACCTGGGATGCCTGAAGCCCCGGGGAGGTGGGCAAAGAAGGCACCAGCAGAGGTTCCCTTTCTGGAAGGAGAACTCCATCGGCTTCCAGGCACCCTCCCGCATTTTGTTCAGAACTTGTGTCTGTCTCGGGGACACTCGTTCTGTCTCCACACCCTCTCAAGGGGTTACTCTCATATTACCGAAAAAAACCTTTGCCTAACGGGCGACATGCGGCCTCATGGGCGCTCTGATATTATCTCAGTGGCCGGGGCATTGCTGAGATGAAGGGATCGTCACGGTGCACTTCCCTCTCTCTGACCCGGAGCCCTGACCAGCCAAGCCAAGCACGGTCTCAGTGGTATGACCAGGAGGCAGGGTGGCTGGATGTCGAGGCCCCACAGAGACAGTGCTCTGCCCAGAGCAAGGTGCTCCTGGCAGACCTCCTCCCTGGGGCTCTCTGGGTTGGCGCATGGGGCAGCCCTGTGGGGGGACACCCAGTCCAGCCAGACCTGCCCACACCCAACCCACGGGCTGTACCCCAAGAGCTGCCCAGCAGCACGTTCTGCTCGACAACCCCGGGAACCAGGCTGAGGTCAGGCACCCCTCACTCCCAGCTCCCACCTGTCAGGGCCCAGCCAGGTGGGCAGTGAGGGATCATGAGGGGTGGGGCGGGGCGGGGAGCGGTCCCAATTCTCCAACTGGACCAGCCAACCACCCTAGGATTTTGGGACCCCAGCTGGCTGGGCAAACCCCCAGAACCGGGCCCTGGGGTCTAGACTCCAGCTCTGCCGCCCGCCAGTGGGAACAAGCTTCCAGCCTCCCAGTCAGATGCCATCACCTCAGGGGACAGCCAACAGGGGAGGACATGAATGGCCTTGCTCCCCCAGTGGGAATGCCTCCAAGGCTCTGACACAGAGTGGGCTGCCCATGCCGGAGTGACCCAGCCAGGAAGCCAGTGGTAGGGCCAAGTGGGGGTAGTGCTGGCCGAGGACTGACCCAGAGGCCCCAGGGGGCCAGCGGGCTGCTGTCCACTCCGACAAGCTGATGGAGGGAAATCTTGGTTGTAAGTTGGGGCGCCCAGGCCCTCCCCCAGGTTTGTGCAGCTTCAGGAAACTGCCTGTGCCTCCTGTGTTATCTGCCCAGGGCCTGGCCTGGCATCCTGCTTCTGGGTCTGCACAGCAGGGCCGATGTCCACTGAGGTCGCGGCCAGGGGTCCTGGCCGCCACCGACCTGAAACGCCACCCCGAGGCCTGTCGGCAGCTGAAAGGGCAGCGCCTGCGCGGTCTCGGGACGGTAGAGCGCGCGGGGCCGCGAGCGGCCAGAGCCTCAGGTACATGGCGAGTCACGCCAACACCTCCAAGGGGAGAAAGACGGAACCCAGCAGTCATGCCTGCTGGCGGGGCAGGGGGCGCCTCCTGCTGCCTCCGGATCTGCGCTCTGCAAATCCGTCCCACGGGGCGCTTAGGTTTGTGCGCTCCTCTGTGGGCGCTTAGATTTTGATAAAAAGCTCATTTTAAGTTTTGAAAAAAAAAATAGCAGACAGGGATCTTTCTCTCTAAAAAAGGAATCTCCATGGAATCTCTACCGATCTTTTTTTTTTCCCGGTTTGTGGCACCTTTACTGAGACATGATTCCCACACCACAGAACTCACCGTTATTGTTTACGAGTCAATGGTGTTCAGTATATTCACAAGCACAACCATCAACAGTCAATTTAGAACATTCTCTTCACCCCAGAAAGAAACCCACACCCACTAGCACCCCCAACTCCTCCCTGGCAACCACCAATCTGCTTTGTGTCCACAGATTTATCCATCCGGGCCATTCACGTACACGGAATCACACAATGCGCAGCCCTTTGTGACTGGCTTCTTCCACTCAGCAGGATGTCTTTATGGCTGGCCCACGTCATAGCATGTGTCAGAACTGTGTTTGTGTTCATGACTGAATGATATTCCACTGTAGAAAGGGACCCCATTTTGTTTATTCATCAACACGGATGGATGGCTGGGTGTGTCACCTCGTGGTCACTGTGAGTGGTGGTGTTGTGGCCACTGCTCATAAAGTTCATGTCACTCGGCCTTGGGTGTCTGGCTGCCGGAAGACCTACTGTGTGCCCAGCCTGCATCCTGGGCAGCCGTGTCTAAACTCTGCCTGTGAGTGGAGGGAGGGAGGATATTCACGGTCTGGAGCCAAAAAAGTAAAGAAATGAAGCAAAGGCACCCAGAGCCCCCATTCCTCAAGGCGGAGGCTGCAGCTGCCCGGAGGCCAAGTTGGGGTCAAAGGCCAGGTGGGTTCTGGGGCCAGGGAAGGTAGGTGCCTACACCACATCTTCAGAACAGGAGCACCTGACAGCCCAGGGGACTCGGCCACCTGGCCGTGCCCCTGCTCTCCTCTGTCCACAGCACCCTCCATCCTTGGTCTCCGGCTTGGCCTCCTTTCTAAGAATAAGGGAGCCTGGGGGGCCCAAAGGGGGCCCCACCTGGGAGGCCATCCACAATTAACGCCTAATCCCTTGGGGCCGTGCTGTCAGCTGCCAGCCAGCGCTCCATCGATCCCTGACCACGCACCCGCCAATTAGTGACCCTTGTTCTCAAGGCGGTGGCGGCCGCGCGGGGGCCGTGATCGCTGTAATTAACTGCAGGCATGCGGCAGGAGTCGGTGGGCACGTGTGGATTGGAGATGACAAGAGGCAGAGCACTCAGTGTCACCTCTGCTGTCTGACCTTGAGGATTAGCACCCGAGGCCGCCTGGGCGCGTATAATTAACAGCTGAGACCCCAAAGTGGCCGCGAGGGGAGGGGGCGTGAGGCCTGAAAATAAAAACCATACTGCAGCGGCCCCATCAGCTCTCCCGAAAGCGCACGGAACTAGCCATGCAAACAGTTATTAAGCACCAACTGCATCTCATTCACAAAGGCTTCTGTGTCACCACAGGACCACCCTTGCCTGGGACACTACAGAGTGCAGAGAGCAAACACGTCACAGTCACACTAAAGAGTCCCGTCCACCCAGCGCCTGGCCCTGCACTGAGTCAGGCCACCCAGCTCAGAGGAACGACCGAGGGAGAACACGGAACAACATGTGACCCATCCAATGCATATCTCTGAAAGAGGACCCTTGGGCCATCACCCGTGAGAAGTATGCGGGGCTGGAGGGGGCAGCAGGAGGCAGCTGCTAGTGGTCTACAAGCGAGCGGGGTGGGGGTGGGTGGGCAGCAGAGCTCTGCCCTTTGCAGACAGCTGCCTGTAACCCAGAGGCAGGGCGGTGAGCCGCAGGACACTCTGCTCTGCTGCCCGGCCCGCCCCACTCTCCCCCTTCGGCCTTTGTTTGGCCCCGGGCCACCCTGAATTGGTCTCTGGGCCAACCTTACGCAGTGAGAATTTTGTCAGGCTGTCATGGCCTTGGGGACACGACTCTAGCTGGGGGTGAGTGAGCCCTCAGCCTGGCGTGGGCAGAGGCCCCACTGGGAGCCACAGCTCCCACAAGCCCGGTATCTCCCCAGGCTGCTCCTCTGCTGTCCCCATTTCCAACCAGGACGTAGGGACCCGGCCTGGCAGGCTCATGCCACCTGGACCCAGAAAGGGGTTTGGCCACCGAGTCCCGCCCCTTTGCGTGTGAGGCCCAGAGGGGCTTGTGGCCCCCGCAGGAAGCCTCCCTCCCAGCCGCACTGTCCCAGTTTTGGTCCTGCCTTCTTTCCCTGATAGGTGCCCAAGGGAACAGGAACAGTGGACCCCGAATAAAAGCCCAACCTGTGCCTGGTAGGAATGGAAGCGCATGGGGCAGAGGGCAAAGTTCCTGCCGAAGGCACGTGGCAGAGGAAACGGAGTAGGAAACCCTCTGGACTCACAGCAGGCCTGGCCCAGCAGGGACAGCCGGGCCCAGGGCACATGTACCTGGGCCTGGCTGACGTTCAGGAAGAACCTGCTGAAAGACCTCAGTGCCCCTCCCACCTGCCGCCAGCTGGAGCCTCTCCACGGGGCGTGGGTGGGAGTGGGGGTGGGGGTACCGTTGGAGTCCCCGCCCCACTCCATGGCCCCCAGCACGCTCCTGGTCCTGATTTACTGTCCTGACCGTCACCAAACCCAAATCAGCAACGGTAAGATGCAGGTCTTCATTACCAAGTGCACTTCCAGGGACCGATGACTACTTGATAAGGCCTGGGAAGGAGGGCAGGCTTCCGACTGAGGGGCAAGGGCACTGTGCTACGGCGCACAAGAATCCAAAAGGGGCGCACTGAGGGGGGTGGGGCTGAGGAAGAAGACGGGGTGGCAGAGGGGGCTTTAGTGGGGAGACCGGGAAAGTCACTGTTGCATCAGCATGGCCAGGGGACGCCTCATGCTCTTAATACCCAGGACTGGGTATTGCCCACCAGTCCACTGCTCTGGTCGCTTCCGCCCTGCCCTACCCACCTTCCTCCCCACCCTGCCCAGTGCGAGGCTCCCAGGCATGCCCCCTCCCTCCAGAAGCCCAGCCCAGCGGACAGGAGAGAAGAGAGGCTCCCAGGGCGCCCCTACTGGAGCTCACACCTGTGCAGACACAGATGGGGCTGCAGACGCCCACAGGGAGACGCCACCTCACCAAGCCCGCCAGCCGCACGGCTGACACGCGCGTGGCGAGAGTGCCAGGCGGGATCTTTTCTCCCTTCATTTGTTTTGCTGCTGTCTTTGAAAGAGGCAGATCTCAGGTGGCAGAAGAACAGGAGTCCCACCCTCACCCGGGACGGTTTCCTGATGGGTGCTGGGTGCGCTGGTAGGCAGAGTCACACCTCCAAAGTCAAACAGCAGGAGGGACACTCCCCAGCCTCCCTGGGACTCAGGGATGCGACTGTGGTAACCAGACCCGCCTGCAAAGCCAGTGACAAGATGAGGCAGGCAGCCAGCAGACACCGGGGAAGGAAGCTGGCTGGCGACCCCGTGA
>PVJD01013051.1:0-36355 GCA_004026545.1 Mormoops blainvillei | reverse complement strand
ATTAGCAGGACTGTACGTCCAGTGGATACTTTGCAGGAGGTTGATGCTTAGCAAATGCTGGCCAGTGCTGATCTAGCCAGCTGAGGAGAGGAATGAGGAAGGGGTAGCGCCAGAGTTGCTAGCTGGGGAGCATTACAGTTCCTCTTCCATGGAAGCGACCGGGGTGGGAAATACCGCTGAACTTTAAATTAATACTTTCTGGCCAAAGAGTTAGGACAGCCCTTATTTTTGTAACTTTCTGATTAACCAAGGTGAGTGGTGGGTATTGGTGAGGTGGGGAAAAATCCTGTACTGTTAAGCCAGCTCCTCAGAGTTTGAAAACCGCCCTTACCCCTTAAACTAATCACAGTCGCCTGGGGCTCTGGCTTTGCCATCTATCAAACGGGTGTGACCCTGCCATCCCTGGGGGGCAGGGATGGATGAGTGGAGCCTCTGGGTGAGAGCCTCGGTTTACTGCCAATGAAAAGGAGGTGCTGAGTCAGAGGTGGCTGTGGCTGTTACCAACAAAGGTATTAAGCACATAAATTCCTTTTACAGAAATTGGCAATTCTGGATTCGTAGGGTTCAGGGGGCTGAGTGGCTGCCTTGAGAGGGGTCTGAGAACATCACCCACTTGGTTGGCGTCCAGAGTAGGTAAGGCCAGGCTTGTGGTCCGCCTTTCTAGGGCTTTATAGAGACACTGTCTCCCCGCAGCCCTGAAACTGCTTTTGAAACTATTTGTTCATTCATTCATTCATTCAGCCGTACTGAGCTTTACCATGCATATTATAATGCTGGGGTTAGGAACACAGGCTCTGAGAACAAATACCTGATTCATGCCTTAGCCCTACCATTTGCTGTCTATATGGCCTTTGAAAAAACTTTTACCTCTTGGTGTGCAGTTTCTTGATTCCTTAAGTGAGTGGTATCTGCTGCCTCCTAGGGCTGATGTGAGAATTGGATGAGTGAATCCATGGGCCCCTGGGCATCCCTCAGTGCTGGGGTACAGAGCCGGGCGCCCTAGCCACAGGCGGAAGGGCAGTGGCTTATTGATGGCTGTCCACAGGGCACCTTCTCTAATACCTGGAAGGAGAATCTGAACGCCTTGACCCCCAGAATGAGCCGGTGGCCCAGTGGAGGTCAGGCTCCGACTTCTGGCTGCTGCTCGGGGAAAGTGGCCCTACGGAGAGGCCTGCGGTTGGCGTCATTTGGGACATCGGTGTCGCATCCCTCTGTAGCAGTCCCTGGGCTGCAGAAGAGCTTGGTACGCCGTGCAGTGTGGCTGCCCGGCTGAGGCGAGGCCGGCCGACGCGTTCACAGCCGCAGAGCCGACTCCGGTGCGGGCTGCTTGCTTTCTCCCCGTCCCTTCACGGTGGGGACGCCTACAGTGGCACCTGTGGGACTGTGCACAGGTCCCCTGCCCTTCCATCTTCCTTGCTTCCGGGATCCACCTCTTCCCTTTAGCCTTGCTCTGAGCCCTCTGTAATGCACATACCTCAGCCGAAGAAGTTAAGCTCTGATGGAAGCCAGATCAGTGGCCCCAGACCGGCATCCAGACTAAAAATACCTCCTGATGTGCTCTTTGCAAGTCAAAGGAGCAGTGTTGGAAGTCTGGGGATTCTCCCCAGTGATGACTGTCCGATACCTTGTGGTGCAGGGGTCCCAGATATCTGGTCCTGCTCACCTGGATCTGAGAGTTAATCCAGATGGGGTTTTCATCTGGGAGAAGGCCAGACCCATGGTGGAGCATATGGCAGAGATCTGGCCAAGCAGGCCCGTGAGGCTCAGCAGTCAAGACAGCCAGGGCAGTGGAGCTGGGCCGTAAGGATACACCAGCACGGAAGATCAGGGTGTCAAAATTACCCTAAACTTCCTTTTACTGAGGAGGCACCACGTTGGAGACCACCACGCCATCCCTCAATAGGGTCTGCAAAAGCAGAGAAACATCAAATCTTTTAGCATGGAAACTGACAACTGTTTGGTTGACACCAAATGAAGTGGGTGGTTTGTGCTGAGACTGAAGAGAGACCCTCAGTTATCTCAGGCTCCTCTGGGGCAAATGCTCAGGCAGTGGAAGAGTGGGTGGAATCCTCTGCCCATTGGCATGATCTCGCTGTAGCTCTGTCTGTCTCTGTCCCCATGTCTTTCTTTTAGTGTTTATCATTCCTAAGCACACAGACTTGAATCCTTAAATGTGGGTATCATCTACGTTTGGATGGTGTTTTACCACCATCCAAAATTCCAAGTGGGCACTTTGTGAAATGAGACTCAGCACTTGTACCTGTGGATCCCAGCATTTCTAGTGCTGTACTGGGTGCCCTGCAGGCCCTCGAGAATCTTCACACTAGAAGATAATACATGCTCATCAGCTCCTCTTTATCCATCCAACAGTGATTGTGTACCTACTTGAAAATGCACATGGTTTTACCAAAATTGTAACCAAAAATCGCTTGGCCTCACCCATCTCCATAGAGACAGCATGCCCCAAGCTCCGGATAACCTCATCTGCCATCGGAGAGGTCTCGGTGAAAATACTTAATCATCGTGCCAACTGGGATGAGAGTTAAGTAGCCATAAAAAACAGGACCCAGTGAAACAGTGACTCAAAGAACAAGATGAGGTGGCCTCGCTCCACGTAGTCACAGACTCACGTGCCTTCTATCTTGTTGCTCTGTTATTTTCAAGAGCATTGTCATCATCTGCATGGTCAGAGCTGAGTTCCAGCCAGTGGGAACCATAGGATGAGGCATGCCTGTGTCTTAAGACTTGGAAAGAGAGGTGGCACATATCATTTCCTCTCACATTTCATTGGGAATTCAGATTCCTGGCTGCACCTAGTTACAGCGATGCCTGGGAACTGCAGTCCGTGTTAAAACTTGAGTAACTATGGAGGAAGAGGAGAATGGATTTTATTGGACACTGAGCAACCTTTCACATATTCCCCTTTACGTATTTAATGCAACTTACTGTGTGTTTATAACATAAATGCACCCAGGTATAAATATTGTTTGTTTTGCTGTTTTAGAAAGAAAACCTGGGCCTGCCAAGCTGTGTCTGTGGACAGTTCCATAGTAATGAATCAGTGTGCCTTCAGAGGGATGGAAGAACACAAGGAAAGGTAAAAATATCTTCAAAAATTAAGTTAAAAATTTTAAAAATAGACTTGATTGGGGGGTACGGGGGGAGAGAGAGAGAGAGAGAGAGAGAGAGAGAAAGAGAAACATCAATGTGAGAGAGAAACATTGATTGGTGGCCTTTCATATGCACCCCGACCTGGGCTTGAACCCACCACCTAGGTATATGCCCTAACTGGGACCAAACCCCCAACTTTTTGGTGTACCAGACAATGCTCCAATCAACTGAGCCATATTGGCCAGGCCTTAAAATTTTTTTAATATTCAACAATTAAATGCAATGCATAACTTCGTCTTTGCCTATATAAGTCAGAGGAGTCAGTAAAAAATTTAGAGATAGCTGAATTTCGTGTGTCCTCTATTAATATCTCTAATTTCTGACACCAGAAGAGAGATACCTTTGTTAAGTATGAAGGAATTTTTCCAGGATTTAGAAGGAAGAGTTGGTATAAATGGACCTGATGTAGTATAAAATTCAATATTTGATTCCAAAAACAGGACACTCATTCCAACAAACTGTGGACACATACTCAGATGTGTTGTGTCCACACATTTGTGTGTGGCCAGTCCTCCAAGAGGAGGCAAAGGTAAACCCTTGCTCTTGGCAGCTATGGCTTTTCTTGAAGTCATCATCTCTTCTTACCTCTATCTCCTCTTTTTTTTTCCCTTAAAAATAAATGTATTAATTTAATTTAATGCCCAGGAAGTGCATGAATACATTTTCCTAGTTAAAAATAAGAACTCTGTCCCCATTGACCCTCCCCTCCCCCAACTTTATTTATAGCCCCCTCCCAACTCCTGCCTTTCCCTGAAATATCCACTGTGATCCACTTTGTGCATTTCCTTCCAGAACTTTTTTTAGGAGCCTTTGTACATAGAAAAAGTCATTCTTCCCTTCCTTTCTTTTTCCTTTCTTTCTTTCCTGTAAATACAGGCTGTAATACTATACTCGTTGACCTATTTCGTAACCTTTTAAAATAATTCAATTATATGTCTTAAAATGTTTTCAAGACAGTAATGTGAATCTATCTTGTTTTTATGCTACAGCAAAGTGAGCTATGAGAATCTTCCTGTTTATTGAGCTGTTTTCCTGCTGGCATAGGTGGGCAGGTTCTGTTTTTTGCCTTTATAACACTGTTGTATTATATTTCTGGTATATGCCTCCTGAAAACATAGACAGGCTGTTTTCTTAGGTGGTTACTTAGGAATGAAGTTGTTGGGTCATCCTGTGTATGCATTTAAGATCTTAATAAACATCGCCAAATCATTCTCTAAGGGGCACCTTGTCAACAGGGTACCAGATTTCCTACCTGCCCTCCTCCTGCCACACCTCTGCCCTTCATGCTTTTTCACTTTAACCAGTCCGTTGTTGAGCAGTGCCCTCTCTCTGTGATTGTAATTTCGTCCCCCTTCTCTTTACTCTGGGGAAGTTCATCTTCTCCGATCTCTTTGTTACCTGGTTTCATCTCCCAATGGCCCCAGTGAGCCTCTCTCCTCACAGGGACCCAGTGGCCTCTCTTGAGGCCCAGGGCCCCATGGCAGCCTTGGGCCTTCCCAGGAGGAGGTGCCACTTCATTTTCTCTTCTGAAAAGTATTCAAGAATGCTCCTCCAGGAGAGGTCATCCCAGGATTACCTACTTCTCTTTTGATCCCCGAGGAGGTTTTGAAGAGCCCTTGGTAGGATTTCTCTATTTCAGGCTGTTTTATCCCCCACCCCCATCCCCATCCCCATCACCACCCCCTTCACCACCCCACCCCCGCCCCCACCTCTCTCACCTCCACCATCACCACCACCACTGTCACCACCATCCCTGTCACAACCGCTATCACCTTCACCACCACCACCATCACCATCAATCACTCCACCATCACCAAAGGCAACAAAGTGAGTACTTGCCACAAATCAGGCTCTGTGGGGGTCACTTAGCTTACTTATCTCATTTAATTCTCACAATGGTCCTGTAAGTTAGGAAGTTGTGATATTAACCCCATTATGGCCAGCAGGTGACATTAGGACAGAAATTCATTTAAAGCCAATCCCAACATCAAGAAGACTAGCAACAAAACCCCTGTTTCTCTGTGGAGCCCCAGCTCCTAGTCATTGCTCTCACTTTAAGTGACTGACAGACTCACACCTGCCTAGTGGCGAGTTTTCCCTCTGGCGTAGCTGTGGAGCCATCGTGCCATGTTTGTGGCTGCTTTGACCACACTCAGCTGTTACTCCTCACTGGGGCCTTCCCAGAGGAGAGTGTAGGAATTGGGAGCAGTGGTTTTGGGCTTTTGTCCCCTTCCAGCCTGTGAACGTGGACTCTTGCATAACACCAGCCCCTCTGTTCTGGGGTACAGGGGGTGGCAGCCTCACTTCATCCAAAATACTTCTCTGGAAAAGAGCTTTTCCAGGTTGAGCATGTTTGTCACGGGGAGAAAATCGACTTTATTAAGAGAAATACACCCACCGGGCTGTGGAGGGAGAGGACGTTCTTTACGCGCTCCCAATAGGCCTGATCGGCGTCCTACCGTAAAACGTTTCACTTTGGCTCTAGTTCTAAAAGCAGACAGAGTGCAGTTTCAAAGGCCTCCCTGGGCATGCCCCTCCGCATGTTTCAGAGATCTGAATTCTAGAGTTAGAAGAGATCTAGGTTCATTGTATCATTTTTTGTGTCTTTATCATTACAGTTTTAAGCAGTCAGCCCTAGAGGGATGAAATGATGGTCCAAGTTCACACTGAGAAACTTCGGTCCCTGGGCTCCGGGGTCTGGCTCTGACTCTTTGCACAACATCACAGCTACCTCACGGGTGATTATCAGGAGACTGATCAGCTCTGGCTCCAAACCTAGAGTTTATTAGCAGATAGTTCCTTGAGGGAACCTAGCCCGCTGATCAATCAATTGATTATTCATTCAGTGGGCATTTATTGAATACTAGTGTGTGCACCAGGGATAAAGATGGGTGAAATATGAATTCTTACAGAATTCTGGGTCTTGGCGGTGGAGGAGGCAGCTGCACACACTATGAGCAACGGCTAAGTGGAAAACTTCAGTTCTTCACTGGTTAATGGGGACAATAATAGGATCTCCTGCAATGGATTGTTGGGGCATGTCCTGAGTTAATCGTAGTAAAGCACCTGGCATATGGTGAGCACCTAAAAAAGGCAGCTGTTTTCCATTTCTGTTTATTTGTATTGCTACACAGAGTGAGGAACCCAGGAAAATTTTTCTATCAGGAGATTGATAGGTCGAGACTTTTGTTTTAGAAACGTCAATCAGGTAACTCAGTTTTTCATCGTCTATGTATTTATTATTTTAGTGTCTGCGTCCCCTCCTGGACCGAATTCCACGGAGCCAGGTCGCGCCTGTTTTGTTCACTGTACTTCAGTGGTGTGCCCAGGAAATAAAGCAAAAAAGCTAAGGACACAGACAGACGTTGGGTTTTTGAATGGTTTAGCATTTTATTTTCATTAGGAACTTAAAAATATTCTTGTAGACAAAACCCTGGCTGTGCGACCTTGGGCGTGTCTCTGCTTTCTCAGATTCCTCATTGGCTTAAAAGAAAGGGATTGGTTGATGAGTTTCCTTTCAGTCCTAAAGTGTTAGGTATATTATTTTAAAAAACTGTAGACCCCATGAGGGCAGACAGGCTTTATGTGTCTGAGTCTCATTGATTCCTCAGGGCAGTGCCAGGGATATAGTAGTCATTCACTAAACATTTGTTGAATAAATATGGAAACGGGATAGACTCCTTATTACACATGATCCCATAGACAACTTATTATTAAATTACTATTAAAGTAATTTAAGGAGTGTGCGTGAGACCCATGAAGACATCGTGAGGAAGGTAATACTATTTTATAGATGAGAAACTGAGATTTTGAGAGGCAAAGGGCTGGGTGGTAGGCCTATAGCAAGGAATGAAGAGCCTAAACACAGACTCAGTCTCCTGAACCCCACATTCTGCTTCATTATGGTTTTTTCACAAAAACAAGTCTTTGTCCTTGTCCTTTGTCCTAATGCCTGAGGCATTAATTAGGATAGCGTCCTAGAAGATCTGCCAAGAAGCCATTGAAAAAGCCCTTCAGTGGGCCTGGCTAATCTTTCACATAGCAAATTATAATAATATCTGCTAATTTTGCCCACCTCCTAAGGGTTTTTTACATACATCGGCTCCAAATATCACAGCAATTGAGCAGAATACGCATTATTTGCCCCCATTTTGCAGATGTAAAAACAGTTTTAAGTACCTGCCCCAATATCACAGATAATTATAGGGCTCAGACTTAAACCTGTGTCTTTGACACTCTCACGGGAGAAAGCCCCTGGCCTTCTCTCAGCCACTTGCTTCGAGATCTCCCTGTCTAGCCTGTCCCCAGTGTGATCTGTGTATCAGCAGATCGCTTCTCTTGAGAGATGTCTGCATGCACACTGACGTTTTATAGGTTCTCTTGGGTCCTGTGAGAAAAGCCACATTTGACTGAGCTTAAGCCAGCAGTGCCCAAACAAGTTTGGCAAGAGTCTCCATTTTTTCCCTGCAATGCTTACTGATGTTTGGACAAAACCGTGTTCTAAGGAGCAGACTGTGGGAAATGCTGATGGGATCCCCAAGAAGTCACCGTGAAGGGATGAAGTGCTTTGTCCCAGGTCACAGGACTGGTGAGTCTGAGAGTTAAGGCTACAGCCTCAGATCAGGAGAGGTTATGCTCTCCCTTGTGCTGGGTTTCCGGCTTCTCAAGGTCAATAGCTGAACTACTGGAGGGAGGAGGAAGTGAAGCAGGCAGCACACATCCCTTTGGGCAGTGAGCGAAGAGCTAATAAAAATCAGTGACCAAAACAACTCTGGCCTAAGGCTGAGATGCAAGCTGATAAGCAGTTCCCAGAAGAGAACAGCTAGGGGGGGTGGGTGGGGGGAGCTAATCCAGTCTAAAGGTGGTACAGGTCAGCCTACGCTGGAGCACTAATGCGGCACAGGACTCTGAGGCAAATCTCAATTTGGGATACACGCCTTCACATTGCCAGCTAAAACTCACGGTTTTCTAGCCAGTTCAGTCCACCAAAGCCACTCTCACAGGCTGAGAGCCTACCTGCCTGGGCTAGAGGGAGGGGTGCCACGCCCCAGACACAACCTTGCCTTGCAGGAGAATGAAGTCTGGTAGAGCTGGCACAAAGGAGATGCCCCAAACACACTGGAAGAAATGAGCAGGCCAGAGATGATTTTCATTTTCAAAGAAGAAACACGCATTTGTGCAATCTGAGAGTGAAGGCCCTGCCTGGAAAGCCGGATCCCTTCTTTGAGCATTTTCCTCAACTGTTTAAGGCTGCCGAGCAGTGATGGGATGTTAACCGACCGCCTGACTGACCTACCAAACACATGCATGCATGATTGAAAGAACAAACGAACAAACTTAAACCCGTACGCTCTTCCAGGACGGCTGGGTCCTCGCCATCTGCCCATTTCACCACAAGCTCATTTGTTGGAAGGGTTTACAGAAAGGACAAGCACTTCTCCCCTCAAAATTCTCCTCTTTGGACATCAGAAATTTGCTTGCCTAACTCCATTGAGGCACAGCTGAGGACACTGAGGCACAGAGAGGTGATGCGATCCACCCACACTCACTACTGGCAGCAGAAAGCTGCACTCCCCTGGGGCTTAATTTGCTAGAAATCCTGTGTTCTTGTGAATCAGCGTCCAGAAGTGCACATGGCAAGTGATCGTTGCTCAGTCAGCAAATACTGTGGGAATAGGCCTCCTCACAATAAAGTCGCATGCTTAAAAGACAAAATACCCATAAATCACAGGAGCAAAGCTGTGTTCCTACAGAGGGGTGTGAGGTCTGTGGGCAGGGCTTCCGGGAAGCCCCTCTCCTTGGGGAGAGTGGGGTTGGTTCCCAGCGTGCTGAGGTCCTTCTCACTGACAGGCTTTGACCCCTTGTCCTTATCTAACCCGTCCACTTGTCCGTTCAGAAATATGAGTGGGCACCTACTGTGTGTCAGACACCACGCCCCTGCTTCTCGTCTGGTGGGGACCTTCATCTTACCTCCTCCCTGTAGACGGGTTTCTCCCTTCTACATAACCTCTCCTGATCTGAGGCTGTAGCCTTAACTCTCAGACTCACCAGTCCTGTAGAGTCCCTCTGCAGGGTGGGGAGCAGCTGCCGTGGCTGCCTGGAGGTGGGCCTGGGCTCAGGCCAAGATAATCCATTGAGGTGCAGAGAGTGGATATTCGAGCCTCACTGGGAGCCCACCTAGGCAGCCTCGGTCTCACAGGGTGACCCTGGTCACGGGGAACTGCCAGGAGGGTGTTGAGGGGGTGGTGGTGAGGGCCTGGTGTGGTCATTGAAGTCTCCAAATCTCAATGTACCACCTGTGAAGGTGGATAACAGTGATACTTAGGTCATAAAATTGATGTGAAAGTTCAGTGTGGTAAGACATGCTTAGCTTATGGTCACTGGACACCGGCTGACACTCAGCACATGGCATTAGTCTGTTATCAGCCTGTAAATCATTCTTCTACCAACCACAGGACCAAGAGGGGCTGTTAGAATGCATACCCTCTGCTTTCCTATGACAATCCTAAGGTGTGGTGATCACTTTTTGAAAAAAGCCATTCGGTGATTATTTGAGCACCTACCCTGTGCTCAGCACCCTGTCAGGCACCCTGGGGATACAGTCAGACACGGACCATGCTTGCAGTCTAGAGGGGAAGATGCACGTTTGCCCTGGGGCACAAGAAGGTCTTAAAGGAGGGCCTAGCAGGGACTGGTACACAGCCTGCACTTGGGAAATGTTTTAAAACACACAAGCTGGAAGGACTCAAAAGGGCGCAGCACTGTAAGGTGGCACCAGGAAACACAACTCATGGGACAAAGAAGGTGGGAAAAGAGTATCTTTCAGGGTTTTGTCTCTGGCCCACATTCATCTGGGAGCGGAAACTCACCCCGCCCCTGCCCTGTGGACAGATGGTGGTGGGTGAAAGGCAGCATCTGTCCTGACGTGCACCAGTCTCCCTCCTGAGGAATCTGCCAGAAGATCCCTGCTGGGCAAGAACACTGCCCTTTGCCTGGAGCTAGATCAACCTTTCCAACTCTGAGGGCCAAGAAGCAGGCTTGGAGAGCCACACAAGGATGGGGGTGGGGGCCTGTGAACCCCAGTGGTTGACATGCACGCTGGGCCCACAGAAGTGCAGAATGAGCAAGGTGCTCTTATGAAGTGCTGGTTTTGTCTGGGGTGTCCTGCTAGGGTGTGGAAGGGGAGAGTCTTCAGACTTTTGCTCTTTAGGTAGGTGAAGAGGATGAGAACTCGGGTTTAGGCTTTCCTGGGGATCACTGCTGGAACTTGAGCTGCATGTAGCCTTTGGCCCCCTGTGTGCACTGTTGTAGGTGTGTGTGCTGCTTGACCAGGGCCAGTGTCTTCTTTAAGTGTGGCTGTGGATCAAGGGCCTGTTGTGTGCCAGGCACTGTGCTGGGCTCAGGGATAGATTTGTGACCAGGGCAGGCAAGGGCTTGATATTAATCTAGTAGGATCCCTGACCTAGAGAGCTTTGCAGTCCAGCTTACAGTTTTACAAGGGCAGGAACCTAAATAGGAAGCAGAAACAGGGTGAAAGGAGCCCTGAGTAGGAAGGAGGAAGGCCTGAGGTCAAGTCTTGGTTGGGGGTAGGATTATGAGGAGGGAGAGGTTAAATTGGCTAGTGTGGGGGACGGAAGCTCAAATCTGTAGTGTTTGCCTATTTCCATGGTGTAAATATTCCCACCATGGCTAGCTTCAGCCTACTAACAGAAGGTCACTGAGGTGTACTCCAATTGGTCTCCCAGTGTGACCCAGCTTCAGCACAGCACTGCATGAGCCACTCCTCTGAGGGCAGTTTCCTGATTGCTGAAGTGAGTGGGTGGGACTGGACAACGCGAAATTCCTTGGTGAACTGGGGAGCATTACGTAAATGTAAAATGGTGAAGATTTCTCATAGCTTTGAAGTTTCATGACTAACACTATTTCCCAACTATCCCATTCAGGATCCATAGCTAAGAGCAGGATGTGATATTCTGGTCTGTTTATAAACCCCTTTTTAAAACCTGCTTCAAGAAAATGTAAATCTTTTCTTTATTTCAAAAAGGAATAACAAATTTCTTGTAGAAAACTAAGAAATTACAACAACTGAAAGAAGGAAATAGAGATTTCTTTTGCCCTTTGAGTAGAACCATTGGATACAGTTTTTTTTTAAGTTGGAGTAAATTTGACATGTAATATTATGTAAATTTAAGGTATACGGCACATTGCTTTGATACGTTTATATATTGTAATATGGTTGCCATCGTGATGATATTTAGCACATTACATACTTACAGTACATCATTGCCTATATTCAATACACTGTACATTAGATTTCTTTTGGTTGTGATCTTATCGCTCCCTTAGACCCGCCCTCTCATTTGCCAGTGAGGAAACTGCCCAGAGGGGTGATGTGCGCAGAGCTAGTAGCAGAGGTGGAGTTAGAATCTGGGTGTCCTGTAGTGTTGGCTCATGGCAATTAATTAGGCAGAGTCAGAGCCTAGTTGTTTTTTGACCACATTGTCCTCCTGTTAGCACTAAGGGTTTTTTTTCCCCATCTGTAAATTCAAACAAGTGAGAAAAGTTTTCACCATTTCCTGGCTTCCCCCCTTGCTTTACTTACTGTCCCCTAATCCCCAAGTCACTGTAGTCCTCATCTCTTTGGTATACTGACCGTACTCTTAGGATTTTTCCATGGCAACTCATTTTCTCAACCCCCATCCCCATATAGCTACTATTTTAGTTTTGGAAGTTTGGGTGTTTTTTCTTTTTTCCCCAATTTTTAGTTTTCGATGTTGTTCTAATCACCGTTTTGTTATTCTTCTTACTTGTCAATCATTTCTTGTTACATTATCTTCCTATGCACACAAAGGGCTGTATAATATCTTATTCGCTCAACAAGTATTTATTGAGCGACCACTGCGTGCCCTGCGCTAAGAATGAGTGAGCGGGAACTTAATGCTGTCCCTGCCTGCACCGAGGTTCTGATTACTGGGAAAGTCAGCTGTTAACCTCATCATCACATGGACGAATATTCTGTAGGTTGTAGTGATGGAGTTGTGGGTGAATTTTAATAACTGGTTCTCTGTTTCCCAAAGCAAATTAAAGGTGGAGGTTTCACCTCTCTAATGAAATCTGGGGATGCTTCTCTGGGCGGGGGGTGGGGAGCGAGCATTCCGGGCAGAGGGCACACTTTCCCTGTGGTGGAAAGTGAAAAAAAAAGGATCATAAAATTACTAGTATTGAACAGGGAATATTGTGCTTGTGGATAGTAGGTGTATTTTGAGTTCTGAAATGATCAGAACTCTAATCACCTGTTAAACACCTAACAGCCCCTTTCTCTATGTTCTTTACTTGTTTATTATGTGTTATCAGATGAACTAGGTTTTACATTGTATTTTTCTACCCAACCGTATATTTTGAAAATTTGCAAACCTACAGATAAGTTATCAGAATAGTATTTCCTTCGCCTGGATTTTATTTGAACATCTTTGCTCCTCTTTTCTCTGTGTGTATATATATACACATATACACTTTGTTCCCCCTGGAAACAAGTTGCAGATATTCTGACACATTACCCCTAAATACTTGGGCCTATACTCCTAAAAATAACAAAATTCTCCTACATAATCACCTACCATTATCTGTCTCTGTTAATTAACAGTAATTTTAGAATATCTGCTAATATCCAGTTCACATTCAAATGTCCTCAGTTGTGCCAAAACACCTTTTACAGCTCTTTTCTTCTCTCTCAACCCCCATCCACCCAGCCAGGGACCATTCTTGGCTAAGCATTGTGTTTGGTTGTTATGTCTCTTTGTTTCCTTCAGTCCAGAGCAGGGCCTTCCCTTGTTTATGTCCTCTGTGACACTGGCATTTGAAGAGTCAGATCCTCGTTCTGGATTTATCTGAGTGTGTCCTTGTGGTACTGTCTACCCCGTTCCTCTGTCCCTCCTCTCTCATGAATGTCAAATGAAGCCCAGAGGCTGGAGTAGTTTCAGGAATAGCATTTCTAGTGACCAGGGCTTGCTTTTGACATTGTCATACCCCTAAGGTCAGGATGACCCATGGTTGGTGACACTGAGTTGACACCTAGTTAAGACCAGAGTCTTGTGTTTGGATTTAGATCTGGTAGAGATGTTATATTGACCATAATTCTAACATATGTTGGGAAGGCAAAGCCTTTGTAATAAAAAATTCTCTCTCACCCTAAACACAGGGCAGTTTGTTTTATTTTTTTTAATTATAGAAACAAGTCATATGTAAGTATTGCTCTGACATTTGTGTTTATTTATTTGTTTAAGACTCTCAAATAAAATTGAATCTGTTTACTATTGACCTTACAGGCATGGGCATGCTAAGGGAGACATTTCAGAGAAAGTCTCACTCACATTTTAAGTCTCACTCACATTTTGGTTTTTTAAAAAAATATCTCTCCTTTTTTAATAGACCCAGGCCAGGCTTGGCTAGAGTGTGCTTTATGTAGCGGTCTCCAATACTCTGTTTATAACATTCAGGTAGAAACAAGATCTCAAGTTTAGAATGTTGTGGTAGAAGGGAAGTTTTGCAGAGTGACAGGTTGCCCAAATGTTGTGAGTGTGTGCAGGTGTGGGCATATCCACATGTGCTGTTTTGTCTCAAGGGGGTTGGAATGGTGAGTCAGGGTGCCAAGATTAGTGTCAGATATGACACAAAGCAATGAACCCTGTGCCAATTTGGGAAGGCGTGATTTAAATTAAAATCAAGGAAATCTATCTTGAGTGCCGGCTTGGTGCCAAGCATTGTGCGGGAGACTGTGAATGACACAGACTGGCCCCTGTGAGCCTTACAATCTGGAGGGAACAGACCTAAACACGCCAATCCCAGGGTGGTGAGTGTACAGCAGGGAAGTCTGAGGAGCGGGGGGGAATTTGGGATGGACCTAACGTTTTCCAAGAAAGGTAATAATCAGAAAGTGGAAGCATGCATGCGGATAGTCAGGTAAAGAATGAACCATGTGGCGTAGATACAGAAAAACAGACTGGTGGTTGCCAGAGGGGAGGGCGGTTAGGGGGCTGCGCGAAAAAGGTGAAGGAATTAAGAATTGGTAATCGCAAAATAGTCCTGGAGATGTCAAGTACATAGGGAATATAGTCAGTAATACCTAATAACTATGTATGGTACCAGGTGGGTACTTGAAATATCAGGGGGATCACTGTGTAAAAGTATATGATTGTCTAACCACTATGCCGTGCATCTGGAATTAATACAAAATGATATTGAATGTAAACTGTAATTGAAAAATAAAATTAAAAAGTTAAAAAAAGAAAAAGAATGAGCCATGTGAAAGGAACAGCATGTGCAAAGACCCTGTGGCCAGAGAGAACACAGTGAAGAGACAGCAGCTCAGTGTGGCTGGATCATAGAATAGGGCAGGAGACTGGGAGGTGTCTGTGCTGGGGAGACTGAGTGAACCCTGTGAGCTTTGGTAGTAAAGAGCTTAGATTGTCCTCAGGGTCCCAGGAGGCCCCTGAAGCATTTCAGGTAGGGAAGCAACATGATCAAATTTGCATTTGGAGCAAAGACCTCTGGACGAGTGAGGAAAAAGTTTTGGAGGGAGACAAGTTTGGAGAGGGACCTACTGGGCTTGCCCAGGTGACTGGGGAATGAAGAGTTTTAGGAGACAGGTTCCCCAGTCAGCAGAGATGGTTGAGCCAACACAAGATAAGCACCTGGTTGATGGGCCTGTGTTTGTTTAGAGCTATGCTGGGCATTTCAAGCATTCCACCAAATTTCACGCAAGCAGAGAAGAGGGAAAGTGACAGAAAGCAAGAAAGAATGCGTTTTCACATTTATGTTGGCTCGATCACCATCATTTTCATCTGGGTATTTGTGTGTGTGTGTGTGTGTGTGTGTGTGTGTGTGTGTGTGTGTAGGAAAGCTATTGCCTCTTTTATTGATGTTGATTAATGTTATGACATTGTTCTACTGGTTCTAATAGTTTTTCAGATCTTATTTTTTATGGGGAGGAATTTTTCCAGACATATAATCAAATCATCTGCAAGTTAATAAAATTTCATTTACTCTCTCTTTCCAGTTGGTAGGAAAACATTTTAAATTTGTCTGATTAGATGGTAAATGCTCCCTGAATAATGTTAAACATTTATGACATTAGGGTCATTTTTAACTTATGCTGACTTCGGTGTGGAACTGCTCTAATGTTTCCCCTGAAATGTGATGTTAGCTTTCAGTTTGAGCTATATCTCTCTTCAGGAAGTTTCCCTCTCTTCCTATTTTGTTAAGAGATTTTTAATTTTTTATTATTTTTTTCCTTGTTGACAACTTACTTATTCGTTCATTCTACAAACACATCCAAGCCCACTATGTGCTAGTAATCTTTCTAGGTACTAAAGATACAACAAAGAACAAAACAGGCAAAAATTCTACTTGTACAGAGTTGATACGCAAATGGGAGAGAAAATAAACAAATAAATTTATAAAATATATAGTATTTTGAATGATTATATTGCTGTGGAAATAAAGTTGTGGCAGGCAGTTAGACAGACATGAGCAGAGCAAGGACAATAGGCCATGTACTGAAGGTCACCAGGGTGGAAAGCTCTGGGCGCCTAGCAGCAGGCAAAACTGGGAACACAAGGACTTCACCCCCAGAGTGACATTTCCTCCCCTAGCTTATTGCTGGTCCTACGGTTTAGATGCCCTGACCTTTCTGACCATGCAGTTTGGACCGTCCCCTGACCTTTTCTCCCCTAGCATGTTGGTGGTCATGCTGGTTAGATTCCCTTAGAGGGAAATAAGCAAGTGAGTCAGAGAACAGCCCTGGAGCATTAAGCCCCTGGACAATGAGGTTGTGACCCGCATCAAATACATCCAGGCCTCAGTGGTGTTTAGCTCCAGGCCCAGAGAAGCAGCAAAACCAGACCAGCGATACCATGGCTGACATCAGGACCAGCTGCATTGACTAAATCAAGAGATTTAAAAAAAAAGTCGGATTAGCCCTGTGCACCTAAAGGTTGCGGGCTCCATCCCTGGTTGGGCCATTTAAGGGAAGCAAGTGATTGATGTTTCTCTCTCACGTCGATGTTTCTCTCTCCCACTTCCTCTCTATCTAAAATCAATAGACATATCCTCAGGCGAGGATTAAAAAAAGTCAGGAATAACTGTTGAAATTTAACAAGATCAGCGTCTAAGGAGCCATGTATATTTTTCTTTTGACTCTGTTAATGAGATGAATTATATGGATAGATTACCTAATATTGTCTGATCCTTGCATCCCTAGAATGAATCACATTTGGTTGTGATCTGTATTACTTTTAATAAAAGCGTATTTTAAGCTACTTGCCATCATTGAAATTAATGCCCTATAAATATGCTGTTGGTTTATTCTGTGGCTCATAGTAAACATTGACAGCATAGCTTTACTTCAGTTTGAGAAACTGGAGCTAGAATGACGGGCAGATCATTCATTCATTAGGTCGACATACTATTATCAAATGCTTGATATATGTAAAGCACAATGGATGACCTCCGGTGCCCCTTGTCACTCAGAGGCCTTGTGACGCCATGCAGTGGTTCCATTTGTCAGGATTCGTTGCTGTTGCGAATGACAGAAACAATTGGTGTTTGGCTTAAGCAGCATAGGGAATGTAATGGCTCATATAAATGGAAGTCCCAACAGCAGGTAGCTTCAGGCGTGGTTGGACGTGGGGGCTCAGTGTCATTAGGCCTTGGACTTTCTCTCCTTCTTTGGCCCTGCTTTCTCCTGTATTGGCTTCACTCCCAGGATGGCTTCCTCCAAGTGATACCTCCCAGAGCTCTAGGCTGACATCCTCCCACAGCTGTGGAGTGAGAGTTTATCATTCACACTTGCTCCAAAAGGACTTCCCAAGTACACTCATATGTGTTGAGCTTGGGCCACAGGCTGTCTCCTGTGACTGGAGGGTGGGGGCGTAAAGTCAGTCTCATCTGGACTCACGGCCTGAGAGTGAAGGCGGGGCGGTCCCCCAGGGGGAAGGCCAAGTGCTGTTACAAACAGGGAATCAGATGCTGGGTGGCAGAAACACCCAATGTTCACACCACCTGGGCCAGCAGTGTCCTTCCTTCTGTGGTCCTCACTGTCCTTTTTCACAAGTGGGGGGGAAGGCGGCCAGGGGCCGTGATTCCTGACCCACGCTGAGGGCCCAGCAAGTCAGTTGCGGAATCAGGATTCTGAGTCCCTGCCTAAAGTTCTAGGCCGCATTTGCTCCACTGAATTAAAAATAGAAACAGGAGCGCAGAGTTAAAGCATTGGCTGGGCACCTTGAAATTTGGTTGTTCAATGAAGAATTTCTCTGGACTCACCCTCACCCCCGACCCCTCAGCCGAAATCATAATTCATCTTGTGATTCTGCATTGTCCCCTTTACATAATGAACTTAGAAGGTAGACACTTTTAAAAGTGTGTCTTTGATGGGATGTGAGATGTTTTACCTCAGGGGTCCCCAGCCCCTGGGGCTGCGAGCCGTTCAGGTCTGGGGCCTGTTAGGAACTGGGCTGCAAGCAAAGCTCGCCGGAGCGCTGCCTCCCGTCTCCCCACGGGCATCCACAGCAGGGGAGTGAAGCTCACCTGAGTTCCACCTCTGGCCCCCCTCCGCATTCCCAGCCCTCCCCAACCCGTCTTCCATGAAACTGGTGCCAATAAGGTGGGGGACCACTGTTTTACGTGAAGCATTTATACTAGCCTGGTCTGATTTATTAGCTCTTCAAATATTTTTTTCTTCTAATCTTTATTGAGTTATAAGTATATGTGGCATGTGTGCCAACTTCAGGGCAAAGCTCGGTGAGTTTTTACAAGTTTATAGCCCTCAGATCCAGGCATCCCATTCCAGCTTCTCCCCTAGCCGCTGTTTTCTCTCCACTCCTCAACTCCTCCCAGAAGAACTGTGGCTTCCTCCCCACTGCCTGGCCTCAGGCTGCACCTGAGAGCTCTCCCGTGGGTGTAGAGACCTTAGGCCAGGCACAGACTTAGGCACCTGCCCCTAAAGACTTGTGCTGTGAAGGGAGGAGGGAAGTTACCACCCACAAGGGAATCAGCCATCTGCGGGACTGTCCTTGCTTTAGATGCCACAGGTGTCCGCCGAATGCCTGTCATCTAATCGGGGTGCTAGAAGGCCCCCGGTTCTCTTGCTCATTTCTCAAAAATGAGGAAACTGAGATATAGAAAGAGAAGAGATTTGCTGAAGGTCATGGGCTAATACAAACTGGATGCCAGGTGGATGGTCTGTGGCTACCAGCCAGCCACCGGCTACCGCTGCCGTCCCGCTCAGTGATCCAGTTGAACTTGGTCATTCTCACTCCTCATTTCATCACTCTTTTGATTTTTTTTTTCTGGAAAATCTTGAAATTCTGTGAGAAATGGTATATATAGTAGAAAGAATGCAGATGCTGGATTAGGACATTCTTGGGTTCAAATTCCTGCTCTGTGTTATTACCTTGGGCAAGGACATTAACCTGCCTGAACCTCGGTGTCTTTATCTGTAAATAGGGTAATGCTAATACCAATCTCATAGGGCTGGTGTGAGGATTAAATGAGATGAGGTATGCATTACATGTTTAGCACACTGTCTGGAACACATTATCTTTATATTTGTAAAGCCAGGTTATAGCATTTCTTGAAGGAAGGATGAGAAATGACATAAAAGTAAGATGACAAATATCAAAATCTCCCTGAAATGTGAACACTTTAGATAGCTCTTAATTTTACCATTCTAAATTAGTTTAGAAATTAACAATAACATAGTATTTAAGAACACAGGCTCTGGAAATGGACTGCCTTGGTTCAAATCCTGACCGTACCACTGTGTAACCTTGGGCCAATCACTTAATTTCTCTGTGCTTTAGTTTCCTTGAATATAAAGTAAGGCTAACAATAGGACCTACCTTATAGGGTAGTTCTGAGGGTTAAATGAGATAATGCATATAACATGCTTTCTTAGCCCAGTGACTTAGTTGCTATGCAGTAAATGTGACATTATTATCGTCTAATAATCACATTAATAATAATGTGGCTTATTATTATTATTTCTCTTTGAATTTTAAATATCTTGATGGAAGCTTGCCTTGGTTTTTCAGTTTGTATACTCTTTGCACTGGTGCTTCACTGAAAGTTCTCTCCTGTGCCTGTTTGTCCTCATGCTTGTATTAGTAACAGAATGTGGGCAGGGAAGACTGAATGCTTGCGTTAGTAATGAATTCGGGCAGAGGAGACTGAATGCTTGTGTGAGTAACGAATTCGGGCAGAGAAGACTGAATGCTTGGGCAGCAGCATCCTCAAAGTTGCAGAAAGAGGTCGGCTCTTGAAGAAGCATGAATGGGCCACTCTCCTGGGTAGAGCGTTTTGTCCGTTGGGGACAATGTGTGGCTTTCATGGGTGACTCATCCTTGGGCAGCAGTGACCACACCATGGGGAAAGGGAATGGAGTTCAATCCCACATGTGCCCAGAGGGAGTTGGTCATTGCACCATGGGAGCAGGTGGGGGTGGGGAGGGTTTATTTCTCCCAGGACCAAAGAGTCAACTCAACTAGCAATGGATCAAGTGGAGCAACTGAAAGGATGTGAGAAAATAAAAGGTGCTAGCTTGACAGCTCAGCCTTTTTATTTTGAAAAATGCTCCTTTCAGCTCTGAATGAGCCCCTTGAGCTGCAAGGAACAGTGCCAGTTAACCCACATTTAGTTAGAAACTGGGTTAGTGGACTTTCTCTTTCTCACAGAGCGTATCCTGCATGTTGGACCCTGCCAGTGGCTGGGACCCTGCCAGTGGCTGGTACAGTAACGGCCATTTACCCAGACTGATTATATGGACGCTGGAATCAGCTGGGTGAACGTGCACTCCTCTCCTCCCACCTTTGCCAGTTCCCTCATAATTGAGCTCGCCAGCCCCACAGAGGATGCTGACCTCCCCCTAGATTTTCCTGAAGATCAATCTGCTTTGTCTGCCTCTGCTGTCTGGGAAACACCTCAACACATTTTCACTGTTAGATTTTTACTTTCCTCTTCAGTGGACGTTTTTCCTCTCCTGGGTGAAATTATGTGGATTTCCTTTTGTCTGGTGACTTCCTCCCGGGGTGTGTGTGTGTGTGTGTGTGTGTGTGTGTGTGTGTGTGTGAAACTTCCCTCTCTCCCTCTCCCAGGCCTCAGTGTGCCTTTTCTGGGGGGCAGGGACCCGGCAGACACTGATACAGTGACTCCCTTGTCTGCTGGGTTCTCACCAGCTGATGAGCAAGGTCATTTTCAAACTCCTGACACCTGCTTATCAAAACTGCCAGCTGCGTTCCACTAAGATTGCACCCTCCTGGGCAGGGGAGATGAGAATAGACTAGGGAGGGACCAAGAGCCCGAGAGTGAAGGGCACTATCCAGCAACTTTAAAGGCGTGGGTGGGCATTTGATTGGACAACTGGGCTCTGCAGGCTCTGCATTGATGTGAATGCCCCACCACAACAGTTGTGCTTTGCATTGGATAGCATTTTGTTGCCTTTTAAATAGACAATAAAACATTTGCACATAAACTATGTAATTTGATCCCATTTTTTTGTTGTTCTTGGGAGCAACATGAATTTTTTTAAACTAGTTTTAGCTCATCTGCCTGTGTCATCATTTGAAAGTGCTGTGATTGATTACATGTTGTATGTAGCATATGATGCATATTTATGCACCATGAAATACATAAATTAAATCGGATGGTGGGATTTCAGTGCAGGAAACAAATGGCCGAGGAATGCATATGTGAGCAGGTGTGTTCCTCTTTCCTTTTTGTGAGTGTGAGTGTCATCAGGGGTGGGATGGTCTGCTCTCTGAGCTCCCTGGTGGATCCCGAGGACTGAGTCGGGGGGGCCCCCTTCCTTGTCGTGTCTGGAAGTATATCTTGAGGGATTGTTCCTCAGTCTGTGAGAGTTGGCCATTTGGAGATTGGAAACCAAAGAGCTCACCATGCTTGGAGCTGTGTGGGGGTTTGTGGGACAAGTCCTTTCTTGCCCCTGAATGTGCTGTGGCCTTGACAATGGGACAAGGGTGGCGAAATGTCTGGAGCTAAAACATATAATTTTGTAGGGGGGGGGTGGCTTCAAGAAAAACAATTTTACAATATTCTTTTCCAAACTTTATAAAAACACAAGACCCTATGGACACCTTTCTAAGGAGGGGCTTGAAATTCATTACGTTCCTGGTATAATTACTTGGCATAGAGGCAAAACAAGCAGAGATACATTGTAAGGAGAAATTTGGAGGTAGGAAAGTAAGAGGTCCATCTCTAGGCCAGATTAGAAAAGGCGTATAGTGTTTCCGTGTGTCTCTGCACAGCTACTCTAGCTGTAGCAAAAAGCAGGCATAGACATTTATGTACAGGAATGAGTGTGGCTCTGTTCCAATAAAACTTTATTTATATAAATAGGCAGAATGCTGGATTTGGCCATCAGGCCATGGTTTGCCAACCTCTGGTCTAGATAATAATTTCAGGTTGTTTGGCAGATTTTTACTATAGTTTATAAGCTTAAAAAATTAAAAACAGCCCTGGCTGGTGTGGCTCAGTGGATTGAGTGCCCGCCTGTGAATCAAAGGGTCACTGGTTCAATTCCCAGTCAGGGCACATGCCTGGGTTGTGGGCCAGGTCCCCAGTAGGGGGTGCACAAGAGGCAACCACACATTGATGTTTCTCTCCCTCCCTTTCTCCCTCCCTTCTCCTTTGTCTAAAAATAAATAAATAAAAAATAATAAAAAGTTAAAAGTAAATATTACTAATTTTTACTTTTGTAAGTTTAATTTTTATTATGTTATTAACTATTGATTTTATTTTGATTCAGTAATTTAATTGATATTATTAAGCATTAATTTATTAACAAATATTAATAACTATTAATTTATGTACTGTAAAAAACTTTGAGAAGTTTAGAAAAATGTAAAGAGAAAATTTAAAAATCGCTGGCAATGCTACCACTCATCAGTAAATGTTGTTAGTTATTACTGCAGGAAGCTTCCTTCTTGCATTGGTATGTATATGCACACATATTGGTAATTTTAATCAAACTTATACTGTCCGTGCAGCTTTGTTTCCGACTTTCTTCTAGAATATGGAGGTCGAGGTGGTGCTGTTGTGGTTATGGCTGTGGACTGCGACATCCCAGTCCTAGGTTTGAAGGCCAGTTTTGTCTGGACTGTGAGGCCTTGGGGAATCCCTTTAGGGATAATCATGCTACGCACCTTCCATGTGGTTGTGAGGATTTTGTTAAATGACATAACCCATGAACGGAGCCTAGTTCAAGAACTAGGCACAGATTAAGGCTCAATGGATATGAGATATTATGAGTATTTGATTGTGGTTGTGTTGTTGTAGGAGCGATAGCAGTTCCTGGGTTTTGAGGCAGGTCCTGGAGTTGATACCCAGCCCTGGAGACTGCAGACCATAATCAACCTCACCCATCCCAGCAAGACCTGATGGGGAGCAGTGAAGTCCCAGACTTTCCATGAAGGAGTTCACATCCTCAGTGGGTACCATGCAGGATCCAGTCTTGCTACCCACTCCAGGCATCGCCACCCTCCCCGCCAGCCCCAGACCCTACTGCTTCTCTTTCTCCTCAGTGAAGCCAGAGGCTCCCTGAGCACGAGGGGGAGGGGAATGATGGTGGAGCAAGACCTGCAATTGACAAAGCACTTCCAAAAACAGGTCTCACAAAAGAGGGTAACCTGCTCCCCAGCCTAGTGAGGGTTTGAGTGATTATCTCCGTGTACAGGTGAGGAGACCAAAGTCCAAGGTCACATGGCAGGCAAATAAGTGACTGTTCGGATGCCTTTCTTCCTGATGTCAAATCTGCACCTACTGCCTTTGCTCTGATTAGATCTGGGTTTCTCAGCTTTGGCACCACTGGCATATTGGGCAGGACAATTCTTTGTTGTGGGGCTGTCCTGTGCCTTGTAGGATGTTTAGCAGCACCTCTAGTCTGTATTCACTAGAGGTCAGTAGCAATCATTCTCCCCAAGTTGTGACAACCAAAAATGTCTCCACACATTGCCAAATGTTCCCTTTGGGGCAAAAGTGGAGGCATGTATTTCTTTGTCTAGGGGGTAGGTGGATTGGGAGCAACTCGTATCAGACTCGAATTGCTGTCATCAGTAATGAATCTTCATCAGAAATGGGTATCTTCAGGGGGTTCCTGTTAGGGGTTTAACTTTACCTCTTCATGCCTAAAATGTATCTGTTTTCATTAACTGTGTTTGTGTTACTTCATTAGGTTGCACACCACCCTGCTGTATTAGATGTGGCACAGGGGTCCCAGCTTCACCCTCCCTCCTCTACCTCCCCCTTGTGTGCAGCCCTGTATCCACGTACCTGTAGCCAGGAGGGGATGGAAACCTTTTCCCTGGGGCTAAATCCTGCTTTGAAATTTCTGTTTGGTCTCCTTCATGGGGATCCTATGTCACCTGTTAGCACCCTCCTCTTTTGCTCATTTTCTTTTCCAAATTTTGCTGCTTCTGATATCTTCTTCCCAGTCTTATTGGGTTGTGTGTAAATTAAAAGTGAGAGACAGTGAGTGAGGGTCCAATATCTCTTAGAGTGAAGTATATTTTGTAAAACTGCCCATATCTGTTCTTAAAGAGAACTCTCCCCATCATTCAGGCCTTTTCAGAAATATTGGGGTCCTTTGTTCTCCATGGCTGGATTCTTAGGAGTCAGCGCTCTGACAGGGCAGATACCTTACTGTGCGTGGGGCAGATACAAGTGGGGCAATTTACACAAGTAAAGCTAGTGAGTAATGTACAGATTGTAGATGGTCAAGATTCACCTTAAACATCTTCCACACCATGCAGAAAGAATAGCACGGGTGGTTTTGTGTGTACAGCTCTGCATAACAACCTGTACATTTAGATGTCTGCATACAGTTATTACACCATGAGGAGTACACGTGCAGACAAATTCCAATTGACTTTTGATAATGTAAGAATGTGGAAAGGAGTGCGTGTCACGGAACCCTGAACATCGAAGGCACTGTGGTCAGAAGCGTGGGCTCAGGGGGCAGCTGCCTGGGATCCAGTTACTGCTCCACCACTCGCTACCGTTTGATTTTGTTCAAGTTTGTGGTCTCGCTGGGCCTCAGTTTTATTATCTCGAAAATAGGGATGATGATAATACCAGTGCCTGGCACAGAGTAAGAGCACACTGAGTGTTAACAGTCATGCTGCTGCGGCTGTTGATATTGTCACTGTCACTGTTACATTAGTATTACCAATGAGTTTGAGAAGTTAGTTTTCATTCCTGCACTGCTTGGCTCGGTGTTTCCTTTAAAGAGATGTGGAACAGAGTCCTACTTCCTTGCCTTCCTATCACAAGGCACACCTGAGTGGGCTGAGGCTCTTCCCTATGCTCTCTCTTGCTGACTTCTTGCTGTAACAGTTGTTTTGCCTCGTCCAGCAACTTGGCAGGCCCACAGGCAGCCCTGCACACACTGGCCCACCCAGCAGTTGACAAAATGCAGATGTGGCTAACCTCCTCAGAACCCGCCCACCTCTGACCTCCTGTCCTGTCTCCCAAACATGTGTCCCTGGCTGAGGAGCTGGGATGAGGGGTGGGGATGGTGTGAGACAGCCCACAGAGGTCAGAAGGTCCGGGGAGGACTTTTAAACCAGCTCTGGGTCTTTGGACGGTCAATGTTAGAACTGTTGGCAGGCTAAGGCGCAGGTCCCCAGCTTTGTGGATTCCCACTAAATGGATTTTTTGTGCTGATTTTTGTGAAATAGTTTGACTTCAGAGTTTATTCATGTGTGTTCCAGCTAAAGAGAAAAATGAAAAGTTAAGCAATATGTTAAAGGGAAAAAAATAAGCTAGACTTAAGAACAGAAGTCCCAAGGTTAAATGCTGACAGGGCCAGCCAGTGATGACAGTGAGAGCAGCAGCTTGGTGGTTCCTCCCCTCTCCCCGGAGCTCTCTCGCGTTCCCCAGCCCAGCCTCCTGTTGGGAATGCGGGCGCACTGTGGGCAGGCCTGCCGACTGCCAAGATTGTCCGGGAGGCAGAATCTTAATGTAAAATCCCCAAATTCTCATGAGAACTCTCCAGATTTTGAAAGGTTGGCAACTAATTGGGAAAAATTACAAAAAAAAAAAAAGTCTCTGGGTTGGAATTGGAAAACCACCGGCTTGCAAGGGACAAGAGAGATGCTGTGCTTGTGCCTGTAGGTTTTATAGACAAGAAAACTGAAGTCCAGAGAGAAGCGCCTCGTCCGTGATTGCAGAGGGGTATTTGAATCCAGATCCCTGGGTCCCCGTTGCAGACCTTTTTCCTCCAGTTCCACCCAGACAGTATGCTCCTGGTTAGGTTCCAGGAGGGCCGTCGAGCAGTTTTATTGCAGGTGTCCAGGTCATCCGGACTCTGCTGTGGAGCTAGTGGAATGGTGGCAGGAGGAAGGAGCCCCAGGAAGCGTAAGCGTGGTCTTCATTCCCGGTGGGCTCAGGGTCGCTCACACGTCCCCAGAGGAGGCTGTTCTTGGCAGAGCCATCTCCTCGGATTTGTCACGCTGAAAAGGGAATGGGTTTAATATTGCTGAAGTTTTAGTCTGTTCTAGGAAAACACATTCAGCGTGGCTCAACAGAGAATTTTCTGCCCAAGAATCTATGCAGTTTAAAATAATTTGGAGGCTAGGATCATTCCTGTGGTGTCAGGCTAATTCAGCCTTGTCCTTTGGCCAGGAAAGATCAGGCTGCCCCTGGACTGACTGGGCATCAAACCCCAGTGCCCAGAGGAGCAGCCCTGCTGGGATAAAGTGATGAGAGATTCGCCTTTGCTGAATGGTACGTGTGGCCAAATGCCTGTCTGACCAAGAGCTCAGAAATGAGTGTTTCCTGTTAGGCAGGAGGGGAGGGGAGGGCCTGGAGCCTCCTGCGCTGCTCGGTTGCTCATAAAAATGAGAGAAGCTTTATTTCTGCAAGTTACAGCACCGTGAGCCCCACACGCCAAAGTCAGTCTCTTGAAGGAAATTGATCAAGATCCAGGAGCAGGTCCCGGGAGGGTGACTCATGAGTAGCAGAGTTCCCGGAACATACCTGTGCGCGGCCAGCTGGGAAGAGGCTACGAAAGGAGGTAAAGGGGGAGGGGTGGGGCGGATGCTTCAGGCATGACCTCTATTTAAAAAAACCCAAAAAACATGAAAACAAACCCAGTGTATGTTACAGTCAAAGCATCCATCCCCTTTGAGCAGCCAGGCCATTAAAAAAAAAAAAAAAAAAAAAGGAGGTTCTGCAGAAAACTGTGCTGGCTGCCTGTTTTCATCTGGAAGATCAAGTGGTCCTTTCCAAGCCTGATCTTGGAATAAACAAATCAGTTCTAGCTCAGCCGCAGCAGGAGGCACGGGCCATGGCAGCTCTTTCGTGTCTGCCTTTCCTTCAGGGCTGTCGGAAGTATTTCTGAAACCAGTGTGATCTATGATTCTCAACAGCAGGGACAACTGGTTTTTCAGGCTGTTGAGAAAGAAAGTCTGTGATTTATGTGGTGTGATTGACAGCCTCCCCCCACCCCGCCACCTCTAGCCCCTAAAGTTCTAGAACAAACTGAGAATTCATGTGAATCAGCAGTTTATATATTAATTTTTTATAGACGAGTAACATACATGCAGGGAAGGTTACAAATAACCACACCGCTTCCCCGGGCTTTCACACACCAAACACACCTTTGCAATCAGCGCCCAGGCCAAGAAACACAGCATGACCGGTGCGCCGGAAGTGCTCTCGTGTCTCTCTGCAAGGGGAGGAGCCCCATCCCGACTCCTGTCTTTGTATAAGTAGAATCATCAGGATTTTGTGATTTTAAGCTTAAAGAGCCCCAAGCAGGGTGGTGCCCTAAAGCTGAGGGAAAACTCAGACAGGAAAGAACTCTGAATATTAGGGGGAAGATTCTTGTGCTGTTCATGGCCTGGGGGAGATGTTGGTTCGTTGGCTGGATTTGTGGTCTTTTTCTTGAGAGCAGGTGGGCGTGAGAAAGCATGACTGTTTGGGGGGCCGTCAAGGGCAGGCAGGACACTGAACTTGCAATTGTGCTGGCGATGTGTGTGCCGCTGATACATGACCGTGTTCTTAAAGGCCTGATTGTTCAGGAAGCATTAAAAGCGGAGAGCTGCCTTTTGGGGGTGGAGTGGGGTCCTGAATTGGAGCCAGAGAGAAATGCCATGTGTCGTGACTGATAGAAATCTGATCATCCCCGGATGCCGCCTGTCAGCAAGTGGGCTCCTGTTTTCTGAGGCCCGCTGACAAAGGAGACAGGAGGACGGGGCTCCGCCTAATGAGTTCCTTGTCTCTTGGCAGAAGGTGTGGGGTTTCTTCGAGGGAAGCCATTAGCCAATTTGGTGGTTTGTTTAAAAACAACCGAAATCCGTCTTGTCGGTGAGGAGGTTCCACGTGTACTTCACGCTGGCCTTTGACCCCAGCAGCTGGGCGCTTCCCTGGCAGGTGTGGGCATCTCTGGCCTTCTCAATGATTTGCTCTCCCGTTACTTGAGTGTGTGGCTGGGATGTTTCTATATATACACTTGCTTTGTGGGGCTCAAAGCAAGGGAGCAAGGGAAGTGGCAGATCCCATTAAAAGTGGTTCCTGTTTATTCAGTATTCATTCAGCATTTATTAAGTACCAAGTGAGCACCAGGTGCTGGGTGACTTTATTTCCAGTTATCGGGGTAATCGGCCTTTATGTATACACAGTGTCACAGGTAAGTTAACTATTGGTTTGAAGGCTATCTGTTGTGTGTTTGTCTCTCCTGATGTGTGCCTCTCATTTCCTAAGGAGATATTGATCCCAAACAAAAAATGATAGATGTAAAAAGCTCTGTACACTAGAAAGTGTTTGGCAAGTAAATCTGAGGGGTTATTTTTATTTCAGGGCTGACAGCCTTCCGTTTATGTGCCAAGTTACGGTATAATGCCGTAGTGCCGACACACTACAAACGTTATTCTTCACCTTTGACATGTCAGGTAACAGAGCCTCACGGAGGTGATATCCTCACTCCTGCAAAGGCCTAGTTTGCAGCTCAGAATCTTCGCCCTCAGCCTCTCGACAAGGGCAAGTGAGCACTGTAGACAGAACTGATGGGACAGGAGGGATGGGCTGCCCGGCGTTTGGAATGTTTGACTTGATTAGAGGACTGCCCTGTGTCGTGGTTGTTCATGTTGAGGTTTTCTGTTGTGCCATAAGTATGGTTCTCATTGGTAATGTTCCTTTTGCTTTTGTCACATTTGACTGTGTGTGTGTGGGGCGGGGGAGGGGCAGGTAGCACTCAGGTGGCAGGCGGTTTACAGCAGATTTCAGATTTTCCACTATTGAAGTTAGCGTTCGTCTCCCTGGGCCTTTATCCTGGTCTGCTGCTTACTGACCGTGGTCGCGTCTCAATTTTCTCATCTGTTAAATGGGTTTGATATGAGCACCCGTGACAGGTTTATTAACATAATCAAGTTAAGTACTCAATAAACACTCACCGTGATTTCTCTTCAGTTGCTCCTGCATGCTCCTGCATATTTCATGTCCCAGATCCTGAAGCCACGTGTGTTTCACATAAGACGTGCTCGGCAGAAGCAGAGTCTCTTGCCCAACAGTGTAACTTAAAATGCCGGGGGGAGGGGCAAATGCTCCCTTGCTTTGAGCCCCACAAAGCAAGTGTATATATAGAAACATCCCAGCCACACACTCAAGTAACGGGAGAGCAAATCATTGAGAAGGCCAGCGATGCCCACACCTGCCAGGGAAGCGCCCAGCTGCTGGGGTCAAAGGCCAGCGTGAAGTACACGTGAATGGGGAGTGAATACTTCATGACTACGGGGTTTCCTTTTGGGGTGATAAAAATGTTCTGGAGCTAGATAATGGTGATGGTTGTGCACCATCATGAATGTACTCTTGGTCTTTGTACACTTTAAAATGATTAAAATAGTGAATTAAAAAAAAACCTGGCCTTACACGGTCTCCATTTTAGGAAGACCAGGCTCCTTTGTGAATTTTAGGAAAACCTCTTATAAAGGGGAGATCCATTTCCTCTTTGCACCCCCATTTATTTCAGGGCTTGCGTGGACTGCACTGGGCATGTTATAAAACCTCAGTTTGCTCTGAGTGGCTGGGAAGATGTTGGGGGCGGGATTGGTGCAGGTGGGAGGCGGTTACTTGAAAGGGGATCTGTAGATTGAAGATGTTGCTGCCTCTATTACTTTAGAATAATTCAATATGTGCTTGACCTTGGCTAGAGAAAAAGGAAATATCTGAAGGAGCAGTGGGCCCAGCCGAAGGGAATGGTAGAAAGACCTGGATGGTAAATCCAGACAAGCCACCGAAGGGTTCCAGGAAGGAAGCTGTGAGGGTGTTGCCCTTTCTCTTGCCAAGTTTTTGTCTCTTACAGATGTGGAAACATCATCAGGGCAGATCTGTTAGAAAGTGAATCCACTGAAAAATCCATTAGTAAGTGCTTCCAGACCGTCATTATCTCTCTGGATTTTCTGACCAGTTGTAGATGACAAGGACATTTACTGGGATGGTCAGGGTCCAACTTATGTGGCCCAAACACTTTCCCCGGGGTGCCCCCAGCATTTGTTGCAGATGTTCTGTGGCTCTTATTCCACCCAATGTTTAGGAACAGGTGGCAACTTGTCTGTTTCCCTCTCTGGGAGAATGAGCTCCTTGGGAGCAAGGACTGTGTTGTGTGCATGTGTGTGTGTGTGTGTGTGTGTGTGAGGCAGGTGAGGGGTGGACTTAGCTACTGTATTAGATTCCTAAGTCTAACATCATTCTCACTGGGCTGACGTTGAGGTGTTGGCAAGGGCTGGCTCCTTCTGGAGGCTCTGGGGGAGAATCCGTGTCCTTGCCTTTTCCAGTTTCTAGAGGTTGCCTGAAATCCTTGGCTTGTAGCCCCTTCCTTGACTCACTCCAACCTCTGCTCCATCACTTCTACTACTGCTGTGACCCTCCAGTCTCCCTCTTATAGGGACCCCTTTGCTTTCATTGGGCCCACCCAGCTAATGCAGGATCATCTCCCCACCTCAAGATCTTTAACTTAATCACATCTGTAAAGTTCCTTTTGCCATGTAAGGTAACACATTTGTAGCTTCTGGGAACCGGGACATGGACACCTTTGGGGGCCATTATTCAGCCTACCGCGCCAACACATAACCTGCAGGGCTAAGCTCACAGAGCCTGGCTCAGCCACTCACCAGCTTTGTGATGTTGGCATTACTTAAAGTCTCTTTAAGGTCTCCTCATCTAATGTGGGGATAATAATAGTACTTCCCCTTTTTCTGAGACTTAATTAAAGTAATATACGTGAAGTGCGTAGAACAGTGCCTGGCGCGTAGTAAGTGCATTTTGAGCATTATGTATTCTCACTGTTGATGTTGTCTTTCTTTCTTTCTTTCTTTCTTTCTTTCTTTCTTTCTTTCTTTCTTTCTTTCTTTCTTTCTTTCCTTCCTTCCTTCCTTCCTTCCTTCCTTCCTTCCTTCCTTCCTTCCTTCCTTCCTTCCTTCCTTCCTTCCTTCCTTCCTTTCTTTTTTCTTTTCTGACTTGCCTCGCTTAGCATAATGTGCTCAGGTTCTGTTGGGTCCCTTTTAACTATATGCAGACATGCACTGAAGGCTTTGTCTCTTTAACACACAGTTACTCTGAATCATGTTTATCTGGGTTCCTCTTACCCAGAAGGGAAATAGCACATGTGAGGACTTTATCAACAATTATAAGGAGATAGGATAGTCAATCCATCCAGCTTTTATTAACCAAATATAGTAGAGAGTTGAGAGTTAATAAACTGTATACAATCCAACAAGGATGAATCCATCACTTAAAAGGCAAGTGTAATGTGGTATTGAGTAGCATCAAAACCTTCAGCTTTGTCTTGTAGCACTAAGGGATTTTCATCTTCCAAAGTATTACAGGCATTTGCCTTTTAAGCTTTTTGCTTTAAAGAGGCTGTAAAAGAGAAACTGGCCCCCGAGGGAAGGCATTCCCATCCCCTTGTCTCTGTCCCACTCCCCTGTTACTATTTAAAAATTTCTTTTTAATATGCCATGGTTTTTATTGTAACGTGACCACTTTGTGAGGGTGGGGAGTTTGATCTCAAAAACGTTCTATTTAAGACTCTTTTATACAGAAATTACCATCATGACTGATCAATTATCTTTAGTGATGCAAGAATGACATGGTAAACATAAAACTCCTACACTTATTCAGTAGTGTACACTCAATGGAAAACAAAAAGGCATTAATAACAGCTAGTTCTTTTAAGAAGATATGCAGGTAACAGGAATGAACACTGAGGTACTAGGATAAGTTGATGACACAGTTAACACAACTTAATTGGCATTCCTTTTGGGGGTGGGGAGTTCAACTCAATACAAAAAAGTGCTTTCAATGCCTTATGTTCTATCTGTGCTGCCATGGCACAAAAATAGGCTTGCCAAGGCAGGTGAGGTGCACGGATGCTGGAGCCTCACAGAACTACAATCAAATGCAACTATAAATAATACTGAATAACGTTTACCATCTGACCAGTGGATAATACTTTCAAGGCATTCAATTAGCTTTCCCTTTGCAGTGTTCTGCAAAGCTATTCACATGGACAATCACTTTCACTGTAATGCTTGCTGCAAGGGAGGCATAGAACCTGTTGTTTTGGCTAAAATATCATGGGGAGGCATTCCTTGGGTTCTACATCAAAGTAACAGTATTAAACAGTCTAATGACAATCACTGATAGGCTGCTTACATGAATGATACCTCCTTCATTCATTGTGTTGGAAGGGCCCAGTGGGAAGAGGAAAAAACAAAAACAAAAACAAAAACCTAATACTACTCCAGTTGACTGAGCTGGAGAAATGAGAACTCCTTAAGATTCAGGTAACACATGACTATCATTTTATAATGGCTTTCCTTCAAGTGAAACTACTACATTGCCTCCCAATTTCTCTCCAAGTGTCAAATGGTCTTTTATGTTATCTCAGCCATTTACTTGCCACTCATGTTTAGTACCTGTAAATTTCTTTTTTTAAATATATATATTTTTTAATTTTTTATTTATTTTAGACAGAGGGGAAGGGAGGGAGAAAGAGAGGGAGAGAAACATCAATGTGTGGTTGCCTCTCACGCGCCTCCTACTGGGGACCTGGCCCGCAACCCTGCCATGTGCCCTGACTGGGGAATCGAACTGGTGGCCATATGGCTCGCAGGCTGATACTCAACCCACTGAGCTACACCAGCCAGGTCTATAAATTTCTTTTTAATGGCATCTTTAGAACTGGCATAAATCGTCCTGCTTTTTAGAGGTGCACTTTCAGGAGCCCAGAATATAAATACCAGGTCTTCTTTCTTAGACTCTTTTGTTTTGTATGTGGCATCATACAAAGCATATCAGCAATCATTCAGAGGTAGCAACTTCACAAAAGATGTGTAGGGGTCCTCTGCGGTATCACCAGTGTCACCCACCAAGATCTGCTTTGCTTCCTCTACAATTATTTGTCTTTTGTCATCACTTAAACAAAAGAGAACTGCTTTCTTTCTTTTTTTGATCTCTTGTGTAGACGATTTCCTTACTTTCATATCATTAAAAACTTTGATGACATCATCATTCACCCCATAACTCCAGAAGCCATAGTGCCCCCGCCTATGGTTGCAGCAGTGGCTGGGCTCTGGCGCCACGGCACTGGGGTCACTATTTCATTCTTAACAAGCATGCAGAAGGTACTTGAGTGCATGTTCCCTTCTCCAGTTTGGTTGTTCTGTCTGTTAACACTTACGAATGAAAAATGTCATTTTTTAACCAATGTCACCCCAATAAATTCAATAAAAAGGGAAAAAAAGAAAAAAAGTCTTGCCATTATAGTAAATATATATATTTATTAAATACATATATTTAATTTAAGGATCTCATTTTGGATTTTAGGATATAAGACTACAAGTCTAACTCATCTTTTGTGAGGAGATATTTTCTATTCCTTTCTAGAAAGATAGATAAATAGTGCCGAAGGGTAGGAAGAGGTTAACTGAGCACCTAAACAGTTCAACTGGCTGCAATTCAAGTCTTTTTTGTCACTTACGTTTGCACCATGGCTGCTCATTTCCTGCCCTCACGCCCATGTTCCAGCAGAGGAGGAAGGAGAAGGGAGAGCCAGCACTGTATCAGGGGGGCAAAGGTCTTCAGGAATCCTCAGTGGATTTCTGTCTACATCTTTGACCAGAATTGAGATGCGTGTCCTCCCGTAGATGCAGGGAGGTCTGGAAGGTGAGAAGGTTTAATTGCATCCTGAGAAAAAGTTGGGTTCTGTTTGTAAGGACAAAGGCTGCATCAGCGTCTGCCACGTTTCCTTGGAGAAACTCTAGCTGCTGTGGGTCTCCAAGGAGATATGAACAAGAATGGCTGTGTGTTTATTACAGCATTGGTAACGGTGAAGAACTATAAACACCCAAAGCATCCATCACTGGGAGAATGCACAAAGAAATTGCTATTATATCCATACGATCAAGTGCTAAGAGCACATATGACTTGCATGTATCAATGTGCATAAATCTTAAAAATGTAATATATCAAATAGAATATTGCAGGTTAAGTATAACATAATGTGATTCAATTTATATACAGATTACATGCAGAAAGACTATTGCTTATAGTTACATAGTAAGGTAAAATATGAATGGGGGGATCAACACATTTGGAATGGGGGAAGTGGGGAGGAATGTAGTCAGGGAGGGATGGACAGTGAACATCAGTCATTACCTATAATCAGGGAAGGATCAGGTTTTGTGGGGCCTGCTGCATATATAATTTGGGGGGTCAGTTTTAAGAAAAAGAGGGCCCCGCCCTGGGCTTTACTCTAAATCTGCCTCTGGCTAACCATTGCAAGAGTGTGTGTAATGCACTGAGAAGTCATTTGACTTCTGGGTGTGTGGGGTGCTCCTTGCGGATGAATAATAATCACATTCATAATCACACTAGCTCACGTTTATTGTACCCTTCCTGTAGGGCAGGCACCCAGCTAAGCATTTTGTGGGATGTTTTCATTGATTCCTCACAACTAGTTTATGATACACATGCTGCTTATTAACCTCCTTTTATGGCCAAGGAAGCAGAGGCTCAGAGAGGTTAAGTAATTTGCCCAAGGCCGCACAGCTAGTATATGAGTTGGGGTTCAAATTCATGGAGCAGAATAGGCCTTGTTTACTATGGTTAAGCATACTGCACCTAGTGATCTCTTTATTGTTTTTTACATGCATGTTATGTTCTCTTCAGTGAAGACTCGTTATTTTTAATTAACCGGAAGAAGAGCAATATGGCCTGAAAATAGTATTTCTTCCCATCACACAGAACTTGCTTTGGGAATTAGACAGTGTGTTCTTTAGTGGTATTTCTCAAAGTAATTGATCTGATGAGTAAGCAAGAATGGTATGTGGTGAGTTCAAAAGATTTTTGATTAAAAAAAGAAACTCCTCAGAATCCTTGTACTGAATCTGTTACCCGAGCTAATGCAGAGCTCCAGTTGTGAACAGTGGAGGAGTCAGTCCTGATGACTCCCTAGTAATAAAGCTCAGAGAGGTCCTCCCCACATGGATGCACACTAAACACCGTGACGCCCCAGAACAGCATGATTAAATGTGTGCACGGGCCAGTGTCATGGTATCTGCGACTCTCGGAGCACCCGTGGACATAAACATGGACATAACTTCCTCTGGATCCCAAAATGACTCATTCCACAATGGAGGGAAAGGGCAAAGACAAGCTGTGTTTGAATCAGCCTTTTCTTGAGACGGTTGGCCTTAAAAGCCAAACCAAGAACGCCCAAATGGCTGGCTGCTGGCTTTCTGTGGGTGTTTGGGGAAGATGGCTCGAGGAATGGTTTTCGAGGTCCTCCGTCATAGGGTTTGGCCTGCAGGCTTGGCTGGGTTCCCCGTTTTCCCTCTCCTCCCACACACACTGCTGAGGGCTGGACCAGCCTTTGCTCTAGGGATCCCCCAGCAGGGAGGGCAGCATCCAGCCAGTGTTCTTGGCTGCAGGGAAGGTAAGGATAAAAAGCAGGATGACCGGGAAAGAAGCAGCCAAGCCACCTTCCTGGTCACATATGATGAGCGTTAATGTTTGTAAATATTGAACAGTATCTGTTACCAAGTAACAGACTTGCCAAATGATTGAGTGAGGGCTGCCTCCTGTTTAATTCCAGCCGATTGGGGTTTGTGTGTATGTATGCGTGTGCGTGCGCACGGAGAGTGTTTGGCCCTTTTCTTTTGCGTGGTTCTCTGGGTGGAATAAAGGGGTGGTTGTTTTCCAGTTGTGTGTGTGCAGGAAGCCTTGGCTGACTGGAAAAAGTTGGCACTGGAAAGTGAGCAGCAGTTTGTGGGGTTACTGATTTGGCGTTTGCATAAGTAACTTAGCCTTAAAAACCGCCTTGTACACCATACTCAGGACATCGAACGGAGCTACGCCTTGTCTGCCTTGTTTTGCAAATGAGGAAGCAGAGGCCAGAAGGGCCTGCATGTAACGTCGCTTACAACTGTGCACGAGTTCACGGGGAGCATGGCTTTTTGAAATGTGGAAGTTGTACACGTTACAAGCATCCTCCAGGAATTCTAAGTTGGAGTGGAGCCCCCGAAAGAGTGAAAAATAAAACCCTAATTATAGGGGGGATGGCAAGACAGGGCAGTGGGATGGGGGTGCACTGGGGACACTGGGATCCCTGACCCCTCACCCCCATCTCCTACTGGGGCCTTCCACAGTGCTCCCTGGATTTCCCTGTCTGTTGAGCGGGGCAAAGGCCTATGTGGATGTGGAAAAAGCCCCCACAGACAGTTCCTCTGAGTTCCTGTGACAGCCTGCCCAGGGTAGGCTCTATGTGGAGTCAGCCCTGTTTATGGAGAGGCTGCCAGACCCCACTCTCACCTTGTCCTTCTTGCTCAGACAAGCCCATCGCTCAGTTGTCAGAGGGCAGTGTTTGTTTTTGGCATCGCTTCCTGCCCAACAGGGGTTGCTCTTCCTCTCGAGAGCAGCCCCTCCCTAAGGCCGGTCTCTCTCAGGCCATGGACTGGGCGGAAATGACCAAACATGGACCTGCCCTGAAGGAACTCCTCACAAGCCACATGAGTGGACAGGCTCGAGGTTTGAACTGAGAGTTGAGGGACAAAGCGGGAGCGATTTCTCCTGAGGGTGGTCATGGGGAGGGGGTCAGGAAGGCTTCTCAGAGAGGGCA